>BQNB010121766.1:0-20403 GCA_026074375.1 Tanacetum coccineum
CCTATATGTTATATAAAACCCTAAAATCGAGTTTGTATTTGTAAGAAAAGAATCCGTGATGGCGTCGCAATAGATCCTGACGTCATCGTACCAAATTCTTCTGACGCGCTCGCTTGATAATCCAAATGGTGTCGCAAGTATTCCTGACGCCGTCTCCACCTTCTGTGAGTAATTCTTCAAGCCTTTTTTGTGTAAAGTTGTACTCTTGTCTCGTTTCTTCCAAAATAAAGCCCAAGTCACGTGTATTTCCTCAAAATGTCTTCCAAGTGCTAAAATGCAAAAAGAAACGATTAAGTACATATTATAAGCATTTTTGCATGATTATAAGGGTTAAATGACCCTAAAAAGTGTATAAAATTACACCTCATCAAATACCCCTACACTTGGGATTTGCTTGTCCCCAAGCAAATAAGATTTTCTACCTAGACAATAGCAATATCAGAGGCATTTAACCTACTCTTTAAAGGATTTTATAGCACAACCAATTAGACCTCTTAACTAGAAGCACGGAAATTATACACTAGCACCTCACAATAAGTGTTTTGATTCTCTCTTTCTCTCGGGTGTATATTGAATTATAACAATATGGGAAATGGAAAATTTAACACTCATTACCTGTCATAGCATACAAATTACCATAGGCTTGATAGAGGATCAAACCTCTACTGCTAGGCATAAGTACTAAAAGTTACTATCAAAGAGGTCTTTAAAGGGTTGTGGGGTTTAGATGTAGTATGATAAACATGGAAACGAAAAACAAATGGACCCTATTTTTTTCTCTAACTATCCACTCTCTATCTTTCTTCAAACATCTTATATAATATAAGATTCAGTCATGTATAATTAATGTGGAGTATTTATGATTTAAAACCAAAATTAAGAACCAAAGCAATTGAATATTCGATCAAATGTAGGCAATAAAGTCACTTCTAAATATTTAATACAATGATCTTTCGAATTCTCAGCTGCTTTTATCATCTAATCGTTTATACCATTTATTTAATACAATGATCCGTCAAATTCTCAACTGCTTTTATCATCTAATCGTTTATACCATCTATTTAAATCCTTTTGTGATCAATGTTATTAATAGATTGTCACACCCCCAAATGGGGCTCGGACGAAATACATGTCCGGAGGCGTGATGTCATAATATACATCACACAAGATACAAAGAACGACCTAGAAGGGTACGATTAAAAATCCAACATCGTTGCATTAATTTAACATAGTTAAGGTTTTACATAAGTTCAAAGATAATATGCGAAAGCGAATAAAAGGTTTTAAAGTTTGACAATGATGTTAACATAGATAATAATAATTCTTGAAAATCAGTCCAATGCAAGGTAACACCAACAAGCAAGCAAAGACATCCATAGCTAAGCATATGAGAAAAACATGCTAAAACCGTCAACATAAAGTTGAGTGAATTCATAGGTTTGAATTTAGTATTAAAAGTAGACCACAAGTTCGTAGTACGCACGTGACAGTTATAACAGATACAACTTAACATAAAAAGCATTTACGTTTGCACTAAGCTCATGACACCGAAGCTCAATTTAAAAGGAAGCATTTTATATGCCAAATATTATTCTGCGCCCTAAAGGTATCTGACCAGGATCACCTATTGACATTCCGACATAGTATATATCCATTTGTTCGGACCTCCGAAACTAGTAAGCGCTACTTATTTACAATATTCGCGCTCACTTAACAAGTACATTCGGTTAAACAATTGACGGTTCATGATAATTCAAGCATTAGTGGTCTATTCGTTACTTAGGCAACAAGTAATCAGGAAAAAGAAACGTAAAGTAACTGTGTCCATAGTTTGAAAACAAGCAATGTTTCTCACCCCAAAATAGTAAAGTAAAAGTAGTAAAACATGTGGCTATGAACTCACATTAGCAAAATAAGCAAATGATAATCACGCAAGTAAAAGGTGATATAGAAATCTAGCCGCGAGCTAGAATAATAACGCGTCTCAAAAACACAGAAAGTGTGCCAAGAATTGCACAATATGTTCATCACCAAAATACATCCTTGTGTGTTTGCTTTAGTTGGTTTAACAAAACATGATGAAATGAAATCATATAAATTTTTTTAAGTTTTGGCGTTTAACCAAAAATTACTATTTTTAGAAAGTTTCTATTTTAGGAAAGTTTTTAGTTTCGGGACGTTAATACCGTCCCCTACATTTTTTAAGTTTCCATAATTCAAAACGCACTAACTAGCCTTAATCGCTTAACTTATATGTCCGTTTCGCTAAATTTTTACCAAACATACTATTTTTAGTAACTTTCTCGCTTTTCCCAAAATATGTTAACGACGTCTTTAAACAATACCAATCAATATATAAGTTGTTTACATATGTTTCGTAATGTTATAAAATTTCAAAAAGTCAGAAAGTGTCCGGAAACACCGTTTATATTACATAAGCAACTTATTTTCATTTGGTTTTGCTGAAAAATGTTTCAAGTTGATTTTGGCCTAACTTGGTCGTTTTCAAATTGTTTTTTAATGTGTGATATATGAAAAACTATCTATTCGAAACGAGCTCTTCAAAAACTACTTTTACGCCTAATGAAAACATTTTTAGGTCGATCAATACTCTTTAAAACAAATTCGGACAGCAAAGCACTTTTGGTCAATAAAACCAACCCAAAATCCATCCAAAACTTCACAATAGTGGCTAATCTAGGCACTAATCTCCATTCACACCATTAAACCACAACAAAACCACACCTAAATCTAACATAATCCCTTTATTTCTATTGTTGCAACACTCATCAACTCTCATCTCACCAAGAACAATATATTTAACTTGAGTATTTATAAATTTTTGTCTTTAAAATCTTTTATAAATTAAAACCACAACCATATGGATTTGTTGAATCGTGAACATATAAGAAAGATATAAGGAAAACAACATGGAAAGCATTCAAGATACTTACAATAATGAAGGAACAAGTAGTGAAATACAAGATCTATACACCAAAATATTAGATCTAGAAAAACTCTAATTTAATAACCAAACTCTAATGTGGAGATCTTGAAGATAACCCTTAAATCAAGACCAATACTGCAATCACTTAAATGTTCTTAGAAAATGAACCTTGGATATGAGTGATCTTGCTAGAAATCAAAGATATAAAAAAACCTATAAGGGGGTGTTTGTGGGACTTGTTGGACTAGGGAATGAGGGGTAAAATGAGAGAGATGTGAAATTTTGATGAGGCTTGGAAAATGGTATGAAACCCTAGTGTGTGTTATAATGGGGTATTTATAGGCCAAAGGAAGGTTTAGGGTTACATGGTTTTAAGTATTAAGTGATCAACACACACCAAAGGGGTGTGTGTGTGGTTCGGCCGAACATAGCCACAAGGACCATTTGGTTCATAATATTTGGATCAATGTATGAATTAGTCCTAAATTTTGGAATTTCAAGGTCAAAATTGTTCAAGGGTCAAAGTGTTGTAAGCATTGCATTTGTTCTTGGCTTGGATGGATGAAGTGTGCAAATGTGAAATGGATTCACATGTGTCACTTTTCATACACATGCATGGGAAGTTCAAGTAAATTATTGCATTTTATTTAAATTCAAGGTTATGCTTGCATTTGGTTTGAGTGTAGGCGCCGCCCCCCAATATATATCAAAGAGGGAAGGGTGAACGAAAATTTTGACTTTAGAATACGGAGATGGACGATAACTAAAGTTTACACGAAAAGATTTTGAGTTTTCGAGGTTCCGTTAGGTCAAAAACGCGAAAAACGCAATTTAAACGTTAAAGCGTAAAAGTAAATATCGGGAGTGATCGTAAACTACGAAACACTTAGAAAAGATAAAATAACTCATATAATATCTAAACTAATAAATATCCGATGCCAGAACGCGTCCGATGATATTTTTCAGATTTACGCGGGTTTACTTCCCGGTAAACCGCCATATTCAAACATAACGTATAAAAGTCAAAAATAATTGTCGAAAAAGTTTAAAATATTGACATGAAAATTTTGGGGTGTGACAAACAAGGTATATAATTATTTGTATTTATTTTTGTTGTAACTCAGAGTAAGAATAAGCCATGATGCTCACTTACTACTAAGATTTTACTTAGGCTATTTGTATATTCAAACAGGGGGAGATTGTTGGGTCAGTTTCTGAGCCTTTTAGTCTCTCAGTAGATTCAAACATAAAATCCCCTAAGTGTAAACAAGCTGAAGACAGTTCAGCTTGTGTCATGTTGAAGACACTTCAGTTTTAGTTCTTCAGGTACTTTCAGTTTAAGTTGCGAAACAGAAACTGAAGAAGACCTAAGCAAGAGCTTCACTTTTACAACAAAAAATCAAGAAGTGTAAACAAGCTGAATATACTTCATATTTAGTTTTCAGGTACTTATTCGGTTGAGGTTGCGGAACAGAAACTGAAGAAGGCCCTAGCAAGAGCTTCACTTCTACAAGGAATCGATCTTATGCCATTTATTTTGTTGTAATTCAGAGTAAGAAGAAGTCGTGTTGTTTACTTACTACTGATCAAACTTGCTCTATTTTTCTATCCAAATAGGGAGAGATGGTCGGGTCAATTTAGTGCCTAATTGTCCCTTGTACAAGATTTGTATGAAAAATATCTTGATGTGTCGTTGAGTGTACGTATTTTATTTATCAAGTTTTACATTTATATTTGCCGACTATACCTAAAAACAACACTAACGGGCAGTGTACCCAATCAGATGTAGCTTCGTTAGTAAGTAGGGTGTTGATCACTAAGA
The DNA here is from genome assembly GCA_026074375.1 of Tanacetum coccineum. Classification (NCBI taxonomy): domain Eukaryota; kingdom Viridiplantae; phylum Streptophyta; class Magnoliopsida; order Asterales; family Asteraceae; genus Tanacetum; species Tanacetum coccineum. Next base: position 4,770 of record BQNB010121766.1, read on the forward strand.
GCGAGAGCGTTAATTCTTAGCTCTACCAGTATGTTAGTTAACTATTCTATGTTAGTTTTAATTATTTATGTTAATTCTAAGTTAAACCTATGCTAAACCTAATTCTAACGGATAAAAAGGGTTTTCAGTTTGAGAGACTGGCACGGGTTTGGTGGTGACTTAAATCTACTTCCGCTGCCAAAACACACGCAAGACAATAATCAAAAGATAAAAGAGCGGTCAAGCCAATTTAAAGGAAACTGTATTAACCATTATTAATCAAATAGAACGTTGGTTTGTTTATTTAGTGCAATGAATGACTTATCTCGAGGGTTATATCTTTGATAGATTTAGGCGGTACTTCTTCCTAAACCCTAGACATGTTAAATTATGTCACAATTAAACGCATCCGCATTTAGTATTTTCTTTGCTGATTATAATCTATCTTAGGAGATTAATAATGGTGATCTTATTAAACCCTTGCCCATCGGGACTTTACCCACTTACTGCTTAATGACAATTTATATACTAGTAGTCCATTATCCGAGTCTTTACCAAGGGAATCAGAACGTTATATGTTATACAGGTTCAACTGTTGTCCCAAATTTGTTCACTAAACCAACGGTAAAGATAGGTCAATATTTATGATCTTATGATTCTAGATATATAAATCACAATATGAAGAGCCATCCCGATATCTACCTAACTTGGTCGGCATCACTAGAACTATTTGAATGATGTTATCCCAAATAACTAAGATCCAAACACAACTAATAAGCTATACCAATAAGCCATTAATACACGAAATAAGTAAAATAAGAAAAGAGAGAGAAATAAAAAGGAAATGAAATGATTATATTAGAGAGATACAGTGAGGTGAGAGGTTACACACACATGAAAGTGTATGAAATGGCAACCAACACCCTCTCCATGTGTGGAGAGGGTTATATTTATAGTCACATACCCACATGAGGCGTATGGACTCTCTTATTGGGCTGGGAGCGTGGGATTGCTTGTGTTGGGGCTTTTTGCCTGAACACATGGACAATATTATGCTAAAGTCCAAGCCTATGAACAAGTCTAACTAGCTATTTACTAAAATTTTTTTTACAAAGACTAATTATTACAAAGACGACCGACGACATTTTTGTTCGACTTATATAAAAATAAGGCTAACAATCTCCCCCAATGTTGAGGTAGACTTTTATCTCCCCAATGTTGACATTCTTGTTGGAGGTTATCTTGATTTGACTCTTGAGCTTTGCTTTCTTTGGTCTCGTCTTCGTCTTTTCTTGTTTGTAACGGATTTGTTCATTCATGCTTTGTCATCTTGATCTTTAGCCTTCGTCTTTTGACTTTAAGTTCTTGAGATCTTTAATCTTGCATCATTTCCTTGACTTGAATCATCTTGATTTGACTTTCTTGATCAACTTGTGCTCTTGACCGACATACTCATACTTGTCTTGAAAGCTAACAACCTCCTCCTCGTCATCATGGCTAACAATATCCCCTATTGAATGTGACTAAGACTAACAATTCCCCAGAGGATGATTCCTTGTTTGAATTTGAATATCTTTGATGATGAAGAAGTTTGTGATTATTAGAATTGCTAAATTTGACATGAACTTGAGCTTTCTGACTAATAGCATTCTTGTTGCATTTAAGCTGAATGTATGACTTTTAAAGCTTGAGTATGAGCACGTGGTAATGAATTTGACTTAGCTGGAATGAGGCAGCAACACCGGCGTTTGTACTTGCATTTGAATGATAGTAATAAATAGCAGATATGGACGAATATGGCTTTGTCATTCGTCGAGATTTGGTTGCAATAACCTCTTGGTTCCATAAGGATCCGAACCTATGATAGGTAGGTTCAATTTGGAAGAACCTCCTTGACAGGATTTCCAGCTTAAAGCGTAAGATCTTCTAACACAGATGTATTAGATTCACCATCCTTGCATGTTCTCATTATCGGAACGTCTTAAAGCAGACAACACGATAATAGTGAATGAGATAGTTACTATCTTTCTGATTAAGTCGTCAATTCATTTACTAGACCAAATTGATATCCAGTTATCACAAGCTTGATTCATATAGAATCTTGCAAACTCACTACAAGCAGTGCTGTTGATGTTTGACAATGGGAAGGTATTTCATCGTCAACTGTGAATACTAAAGAGTATCACTCAGATGTTCTGGCAAGATCTCAAGGATAATGCGTAAGACTCTTTGATACCAATTGTTGCATATTGATGAACAACAAGTGTTATACATGAATTGTGTCCTAATAAGATTTATAATTTGATCTCTCTTGGCTCTAGACTCGATTTGTGCACTTTGGTTTTAGTAATCGGAGGCTGGAGCTGACTGCCACATTTTCAATATCAACAATCTCGGAGTGAGATGTCAATAGATTACGTGTGTATCTCTGTGACAAATGAGACAAGTCTCTTTTGAGATAAACTAGAATGGCTGGGAAGGGTTGTGCATTGCATCACTGGGTCCATGACGGCTTTCTTCAATACCAACAATCATCATTGTGATTTAGATAGATTATGTATTGACCCGGTTTCTGCCTAAGGTGTGTGGAGGGCTTCTTTTTTTTCACCATGTATCCATACATTTCTTTTTAATTCTTCAACCTCTTCAATGTTTAACAAGACGTCATTACTATCACCTTGTTGTGATTGTTCCGGTGATAACTCATGTCTTAGTCTACATTTTTTCCTTATTTTCATTCATCTCCAATCATACCTAAGGACTTTTAATCTATCTATTGAATGTCCATGGGTAGATCCCTCCGGTTCTAGTTGGATCATAGGACTTATACCTAACCTTAACCACCTTATGACTCCATCGAGGTCGTGAGTTAATTGGTTGTTGGGTATAGTGATCGAACCTTAAAACCATTAAAAATAAATCAAAGTGTTTGATAGAAATCAAGATGTTTTAACACTTTAAGAGTTTCATTCTTTTGAAATGTTCCCCCTACACATGTGCATCGATATTCGAAATGATTTCGCACATGAAGGAAAGAGTTATGCACTTAGAGTCTTAAAGATCACATTATTATTGATCACATTTTAATCATATTTTTTAACCTTATTTAAAATATTAAATCTTTTAGTATTTGAAATACCAATTGATTAAAATTTTGAGACATTAAAAGTTTCATGGGGAGAAAAATATTATCTTAGCATGAATTATGAACATTTTTCTGATTATTCCCCTTCGACACAATATGCGGGATACCAAAGATTTTTAAAACATGACATTACAAGGAAAAATGATATGACAACCCAAATATGTTGAAGACGGAGTGAGATGCCTTAGTGAATAGTGTATATTATGACTTGACATTTGATATACTACATTTTAATTTCACTTGAATGTTTTTTGATATATAAAATTGAAATTTATAAGATGTACCCAAAAGACATTAAAAGGCTTTTGGTTTTAAAAGCTCCTCTTCAAAATTTGATTCACTTATAAAAATGACATTTTTGAGCATGATTGTACTAATTGTTAAACACACCAATTGTTAAATATATCGAGAAAGAGAGTGTTGAACACACAATTTTAACAAATATCATTTATTATGGAAAGATAGCACAAATTATATTTTAAACAATTTGACATTGAAAGTTCTTTTTGAAAAATTATGTTCAACAGTTTTTAAAATACATGATAGAAGACTTCTCTTCTATTTGTAGAGTAAGCGCACTGATGCGTACACTTCCCTAACATATAGGGTCGGGTTACAGTCTGAGGTAACTGTAAGCCATTTCCATGAGCTCAAAACTTTTGAGTGTTTTGTATAAGAGCCCAAGACCCGAGAAAATTGACTTTCTGTTAATAGGATAAGTTATCTTAAAAAGATACACTTTCCTTACATTAAGTTCAAGTTATGCACTGAGATGTACATAAGTCATTGAGAAAATTTAGAAATGACATGTTTTGAAACGTTTGAACTCTTGCTTGAACTTCATTTAGACACCCGTGTCAATATAATCGACATTTTTAGGTACGTAAATGTTATCGATTCCAAGAGACATGTCGAGAAGATTCTTTTTTGGTATTTAAAAAAATTGATTTTATATTTTGTTTTATAGATTTTATATTTTTGTATTTTCTTTTTCTTGGTTTTATATTTTTGTATTTGATTATTGGATAATTATATACAAATTGATGTTTGAGTTATATCAAGCAGATTCGTTTGCCAGAACCTCTAGTTCTGCTGGAGTCAAACATCTCATACCAAGTCGTCTGACGAGATACTTAAACCTATCTTCGGGTAAGGCTTTAGTAAATAGGTCAGCTAACTGGTATTCAGTTCTGACAAAGAATAATTCAACAATACCCTTTTCAACCTGTTCCTTTATGAAGTGATATCTGACATCAATGTGTTTGGTACGAGAATGTTGGACTGGATTGCACGAGATGGCTATGGCTGCTTGTGAGTCACAATACATAGGTATTTTATCAAAATGAAAGCCATAATCTGTGAGCTGAGTTCTTATCGATAGAACTTGGGCACAACACGCAGATAGAGATACATACTCGGTTTCTGCTGTAGACATTGAGGTGCAGTCCTGCTTCTTAGACGACCAGCTGACTAGCTTATCACCACCTAGAAATTGTATGCTACCAGATGTGCTCTTACGTAAATTAAGACATCCCGCGTGATCTGAATCTGAAAAAGTAGTTAGTTCGAAACTGGTGTCCTTCAGATACCAGAGTCCCATGTTAATGATATTCTTAAGGTACTGAAAGATCCGTTTAACCTCTTTGAGGTGATTTTCAGTTGATCTCGCTTGATAACGAGCACAATAACAGGTTGCATGTACAATATCTGGTCTACTTCTTGTTAAGTACATGAGTGCTCCGACCATACTATGATATTTTGTTTGGTCAACAAGAGTTCCACTCAGATCAGCATCTAGGGGTTTAGTAGCCATCAGAGTACCAATGCTATCACATGAGGTCATACCATGCTTTTTAAGTATCTATTGAGCATACTTATCTTGGTTAATAAAGATACCACATGCGGATTGGTGGATCTGAATTCCTAAAAAGAATTTCTACTAGTGTGTTTTCTGCAATACCATTGGGATGCTTCATGGTTCTATCAGCCAATTCGACAGTTAACTTAGTATGAGCTAATTCGCTAAGTCCTAGATTAGTGTAGGTCAAGAAAGGCATAAAACTGAAGCTAGTTCCTAAGTCAGCAAGGGCTTTTTCAAAACAAACATTATTAATATAACAAGGTAAAGTGAAGCTCCCTGGGTCTTTTTCCTTTTGAGGCAAGGCATCGTTGCGAAGTGTAGTCCCAATTGAATAATCATCTAAATCTTTCAGTCTATACGATCCTTCCTCTTCATCACAGTGATAATCATACAAATGAATTGGAAAAGTAATAGTCGTTTGGCTCAGGACGAAAATCAGCTTACTGTCATGTAGGTCCGATACGGCGTATCGTCTAAGTCCAATACGGCATATCAGGTTTAAACCAGCATCAATAGTAGTCAAGATCGACTTGACATGATCCCTTGGGTTTATTTCGGTTGAACCAGGTAGACTTCCAAATCCCCTTTCTTGTAGTACCTTGCTCATCTGACCGATTTGAATCTCCAAAGTTTTGATTGAGGCCCCTTGGTTTCTAATAGCGGCATCTGTGGAAGCTCGAATCTCCTTGATCAGGTTGGAGTTTTCTTCATGTCTTTTCGCTGATTCGGTCATAAACTTGCTCAGTGATTCTTCCATTGATTGTCTTCGCTCCTGATACGAAGGGTTTGCATTATTTCTTTGGTAGAACCCAGAGCTGCTGCTCTATATTGTCCTCCTTATAGGAATGGCACACCAAATTGAGTGTAATATGCATCTTCAAGTGTTTTTCCTTCTTTTTTAGTGGACAATCCTTGGTGTAATGAGGTCATCTGCATAGTTCACACCCTACTTGAGCAGCATACACTTTTTCATTTACTTTTTTGATTTCCCTTCCAAGGTTATTAAGCTGAGTTTAAATAGCAGTCAATCCATCAGAAGTTTCAGTAATTCTAGTCCTAGTAGACATTCCATCTTGCCATTTTTAAAAATGTTTGTCTATTTCTTGGATGGCTACCTTTGCATCGACAGCTGTCATAGTTGGTATGACACCCTTGGAATCAAGAATTTGTCTAGTAGGCACCTCCAATCCCTTATAAAATAAGATCACCTCCTGCATATCCGTTAAGTAGTGTTGAGGACATCTCATCAAAAGTTCTTTGAATCTTTCCCAAGCTTGGTAAAGAGTTTCATCGGGTTCTTGTTGAAAGTTATTGATCTCGTCCATTTTTTTAGCAGTTCGGGCAGGTGGACAATATTTGCTCAAAAATTTCTTCTATAGGGCTTCCCACTAATAATTGAACCAGATGGTTCATTTCTTAGCTAACGACTTGCGGCTCCAGTAAGTAACATAGGGAAAAGCATTATTTGGTCTTGAGTCATTTCAAGGATATGGAATAAGTCAACAATCTCACGAACTTTTTCAATATGCTCATTCACATCTTCATGATCCGAACCGCTGAAAGTGTTGTCACGTAGTTACTTGATAAATTGGCCTTTTAATTCAAAGTGAGCCTTGTCATCGATTTTAGGCCTAGCAATACCCGATCCATAGCCATCTCGGGTATTAGTCATGTATTCCTCTATGTTTCCGCCATTGCTTCTGTTTCCTCTTCTTCAAACTGATCTTCGAGATCTGAAATAAGGTTGAATTTTGGTGAATTCAAATAGCCAAGACTCTGTGTCTTGGAGAGCTTTCTTGATGATCGGAACACTTGTTCAGGGTTTTCAAAAGGTTGGTAGTGATCTTTGTTTCGAACCCTTGTCAGAACTACTTGAAAACAAAGGTTAATTAATCAGTAGGGTATGCTCAGGAATGAAAATACAAAAACTAAGAGACGAAAATGGAATACGAAAATAAGTCTTACTTCTGTATCAGATGATCGATACGGCCGTTTTCAATGATCTTTGAATACGCCCGTATAGATCTGTTGAACATAATACAATGTATTGGTTTAGAAAGGTTGATACGCCGTATTCAACTTGGATGAATACGTCGTATCGATTGTTCGACCAGAACAATGTACATAAAATGCAGAAAAATAAAATAAACACACAAACAAACGAAAATAACAAAATATACAGAATTTTACACTAGTCTAAATTATGTTATGTTAATCTAGGTTAAAACCAAAATACTAATAAAAAATTTAAAAACAACTTCACTTCCTAGGCAGGCCGGCGCCCAATCAACTTCAATGTGATCGTTGAGTGTAGGTATTTTGTTTATCAAGTTTTACATTTATATTTTACCGACTATACCTAAAAACAACACTATCGGGCAGTGTACCCGATCAGATGTAACTTCGTTGGTAAGTAGGGTGTCGATCACTAAGAGCGGGTGAGCGTTTTAATTCATAGTTCTTACAGTATTTAGTTAAAATAATTTTATGTTAGTTTTAATTATCTATGTTCATTCTAAGTTAAACCTATGCTAAACCTAATTCTAACAGATAAAATAGGTTTTCAGTCTGAGAGACTGACACAGGTTTGGTGGTGACTTAAATCTACTTCCGCTACCAAAACACACGCAAGACAATAATCAAAAGATAGAAGAGCGGTCAAGACAATTTTAAGGAAACTGTATTAACCATGATTAATCAAATAGAACATGGGTTTGTTTATTTACTGCAATGAATGACTTATCTCGAGGGTTATATCTTTCCTAGATTTAGGTGGTACTTCTTTCTAAACCCTAGACACGTTAAATTATGTCACAATTAAAAGCATCCGCATAAGTATTTTCTTTGCTGATTATAATCTATCTTAGGAGATTAATAATGGTGATCTTATTAAACCCTAGCCAATTTGGACTTTACCCACTTACGGCTTAACGATAATTTATATACTAGTAGTCCACTGTTCGAGTCTTTACCAAGGGAATCAGAATGTTACTTGTTGATCTTAGGTCACCTGCTAGTCCAACTTGTTCACTAAACCAATGGTAAAAATAGGTCAATATTTGTGATCCTGTGATTCTAGATATATAAATCACAATATTAAGAGCTATTTTGGTATCTAGCTAACTTGGTCGGTATCACTAGACCCAATTGAATGATACGTCGCATATTTAAGCACATAGACAAGTATGAATTGATAAACATAATCAATAATCAATGATAAATTAAGCAACCGATATAAACAAACCAAACATTATATTATCATAATCATGGCTAATACCCAAGGGTATTAGCCCTTAACTTTTGTATTGTATACAAGCATAATAATGAACAACCAAGGTAACCTAACCGAGTTAAATGAATGATACTAAAAATTGAACGATTATTAAAAGTGAGAGAATTACAAGGTGTTTCCTATGGATTAAGCGCGTTGCGAGACCTTCTTTGCTCTTCTTGTCTTCTGAAAATTGACTTTTGTGGTAATGGTATCGTAAATATGATCAAGCACACCTAAAACTCATTTTTAGGTCTTCTATTTATAGTGTCTGGAATTTCATCGATACGCCGTATTGAGGCGTATCGGTCGAGGTTAATACGACATATAGGGGGTTTCTTAGAGTAGGGACCATGTTCAATATCTTCCAGAATATTCAGATAATCTTTAATACGGCGTATGAAGTCTTCTGGATACGGCGTATAGTTCTTTAGTTCTTCGTGGTTTCTCGTGAAGTGTAGACACAGATACGTCGTATCTTCCTTGTTGGATACGGCGTATAGAATGTCAACACAACATTCTTCATATTTCTTCGTTTAAGCTCCAAAATACATGCCTTTTAGTAATCTTCACAAAGTACTCCATTAAATTAATACAAATCTTATATATAAACGAATTAACTACCATTTCTCGTAATAATTATAATAAAATGGATAATTACATGGGATATATGATGCTATAAAAGTGACTTATTTGATTGTTCACCATATCCTAAGTGGAAAAACAAGTCGTTAAATATAAATATGTTCAGCGTGTCATCCTCAAAAAGTCCTTCAGAGTCTGAAGAAAAGACTCGGCACAAACTGAGGCGGTTCTCAGCAAGTGAAGAAAGGAACAAGATCAAGATGATAGAGTTAGTAAGTATTGACAATAGCTTACTAACTCCATGAAGACTATCTCTAAACAGAATACAACCTGGAAGATTGACATTGGCGGGGGAAACTTTCTTAAAGCTAAAGCAAAGGAATTCATAAAGTACAAGAGTGTTAATTTTACGTATTAAAAGCAAAAGTTTATATTTCTCAAATGAAAAAAGCAAAAGAAAAAAAGATAAACAAGTACAAAGGCATAAACAACAAAATAGTTAGAAATAAACTATTTGCTTTTAGTACTTTGATGTGTGAAGGGTAATGGTTGCATACGAGGACAAGCACTTGGACTTTACTTCTCAAAAGCTTCCAAGAAAAAGATTCATCTTTTCTTTAAGTACCAGGTTTGTAACAAATAGATAGCATCCATTCCTAATATAAACATACAAAATATATAATGTATTAGTGATTGGTTTGATATACTCTCTAGAACACATTAAGCCAAGAAGCTTGTGGGTTCGTATTAGGAGAGTTTATTTGTCATTCAATCTCGGATGTTGTTCCGCCAACAACCGGGTATAATTCTTTGATTCATATCAATAAAGAGTTTTAACGTTCAAAAGTAAAAATTGTGTTACTAGTATCTTAGCGGTCTTGTGTTAAATATATTGTTATATGTTTACACGATTTTAGGGACCAACATTAGAGACGAAAGTATGCATGTCAAATTTCGGGACTACAACTTCCTCTACGGGATTAGATCCGGAAGACATTATAATTGAAAGCCTAAGGGAAGGTATGCGGCATGAATGAATTAAACGAATGAGCGAATCGCAACCTGACGTGGGGGGGGTGAGAAGGATAGCCGAAGGAATTATCATAAGGTTTTTTTTGACGAGAGAGAGGTGAAAAGTAAAACTGTAAAATGAGAGGAATAGGGTATTTATTAGTGGTGGAGTGGCAACTAGAACGTCGCATCACTTCAGGTAGTGACGTGGCTGATGGGGGGGAAAAAATTTTTTTTTTTTATAGGCCACATAATGGAGAAAAAACACTTGGTGGAACGTGTCGACATCTGGATTCTCGAGGTAACCGCGACCTTTTAAATGTACAGTAATAATTACCTTGGCCCATAACGACCCTTCATCGGCCCAAGACGGTTGCAAAACTTTCCTTCCGTAAATAAATAAATGATGATAAAAAATAAACACATATAATAGCACATCGATAATATATTTTGTTGTTTCTAAAATGTACCACCTGAATTAAGTATCACATCGCTAGCCTTCGACTAACAATATGATACTGAGGGGACATGATGATGTAGGTACCCGGAGGGCTACACCGAAGGAACATACCAAAGGAGACACCAAAGGATAGACAGATTAGGGACTTAAGGCACACCACCTATTCCTGGTTTTACTGGATTGTGTCCCCTAAACACCCATACCATCTGACACCTACCCTAGGGGTAGTTCGATTTAAATCATGCCCTAATGTGTCAGGAACAGTACATGGAAGAGTGCCGACACATTGTTTCGGACAATATCTGAGGTGTTTAAATAACCTCGACTATTTTTAACACACGTGTATCATTTCTTGCAACTTCACCTATATTTATTACTTATGCCTTTTGGATTACCACATTACTTTATCTAACGTTGGAGCTGAGCTTGGGGTCTCACACAGGGCGTGGGCTAACATTTTGACAGGTATCCAAAGGACCTTGACGCTGCAAGTCCGATTTGGTATCTCTTCTCGCATTACCTAATTATAATGATTTAGTTCAACTATTGGGTGCCATAAGGTGGTCCTTTTGCTTTGCTTCCTGAGTTGTAGGCTGTTGGGTCACCGGTTTGGAGGCAGGGGGGGGGGGGGGAGGGGGGGGGGGGAGGCGGGGGGGGGGGAGGTGAGGGGGGGGGGGGGGGGGGGGGGTGGGCAGGGGGGGGGGGGGTGATTGGGGGGGGGGGGGGGGGGGGGAGGGGGGAAGGTGGGGGTGTGGGGGGGGGGGGGTGGGGGGGGGGCGAGGGGGGGGAGGGAGGGGGGGGCGTGGGGCGGGGGGGGGGGGGGGGGGGGTGGGGGGGGGGGGGGGGGGGGGGGGGAAGGGGGGGGGGGGGGGGGGGGGGGGGGAGGGGGGGTAGGGTGGGGGGGGGGAATGGGGGGGGGGGGAGAGGGGGGGGGAGGTGGGAGGGTGGGGGGGGGGGGGGGGGGGGGGGGGTGGGGGGCGGGGGGGGGGGGGGGGGGGGGGGGTGGGGGGGGGGGGGGGCGGGGTGGGGGCACGGGGGGGGAGGGGGGAGGGGGGGAGGGGGGGGGGGGGGGGGAGGGGGGGGGGGGGGGGGGGGGGGGGTGGGATCGGGGGGGGGGGGGGGGGGGGGACGGGGGGGGGGGGTGGGGGGTGGGGGGGGAGGGGGGGGGGCGGGGTGGGGGGACTGGGGGGGGTGGGGGGGGGGGGGGGGGGGGGGGGGGGGGGGGGGAGGGGGGGGGGGGAGGGGGGGGGGGGGGGGGGGTGGGGGAGGGGGGGGGGGGTGGGTGGGGGGGGGGGAGAGGGGGGGGGGGGGGGGGGGGGACGGGGGGGGGGTTAGGGGGGGGGGGGGGGGGGGGGGGGGGGGGGAGGGGGGGGAGGAGGGGGGGGAGGCGGGGGGGGGGGGGGGGGGGGGGAGGGGGGGCGTGGGCGAGGGGAAGGGGGGGGGGGGGGGGGGGGGGTGGGGGGTGGTCGGGGAGGGATGGGGCGGGGTGGGGCCGGAGGGGGCGGGGGGGGCGGGGGGGGGGCGGGGGGGTGGCGGGGGTGGTTGGGGGGTGGGGTGTGGTGGGGGGGGGGGGGGCGGGGGGGGGGGGGCGGTAGGGGGGGGGGAGGTGGGGGGGGGGGGGGGGGGGGGGGGGGGGGAGGGGGGTTGGCGGGATGGGGGGGGAGGGGGGGGGGGGGGGGGGGTGGGGGGGCGGTGGGGGCGGGGGGGTGGGGGGGGGTGGGGGGGGGGGGTGGTGGGGGTGGGGTGGGGGGGGGGTGGGGAGGGGGCGGGTGGTCGTAGGGTGGGGGGTTTTTTTTTTTTTTTTTTTTGGTTTTTTTATTTTTTTGTTTTTCCGGTTGTTTTTTTTTTTTCTTTTTTTTTTTTTGTTTAGGTTCATTTTGGTGTTTTTTTTTTTTTCCCAGGAACAATTTCGTTCTGTTGAAGTTTTTTGTTTTATTTTTTTTTTTTTTTCTTTTGTTTTTTTTTTTTATTGTTTTTTTTTTTTTTAGGTTTTTTGTTTATTAGTTTTTTTTTTTTTTTTTTTTTTTGTTGTTTGTTTTATGTTGTTATTGTTTTGTGTGGGGTTTTGTTTTTTGGTTTTTTTTTTTTTTGGTTGGGTTTTTTTTGTTTCTTTTTTTCGTTTGTTTTAGTTTTTTTTTCTGAGTTTTTTGTTTTCCAGGAACATTGGACGGAAACTCCTCTACTTCAAAGGAGCATATAGAGGGGTATCTATCTGCCCTTAAGTCGTTGGTCAAGAAACATAACAATGTTCATTTTATTTTTATTGTAAAAACATACAAAAGCCAGGATTGCTGGCATTAAATAGTCGGGTCGACCCGACCCGGTGCAATTTTTTTTGGTATTTACGAAATAGCCCCTCGAGTATTTACGAAATACCCCATCGCACTATGTGTCAAATTACGAAAACTTACCCTCATTTTATTTTTTTTATAAAATACCTCTTTCCCCACTATGGGCCGTTAAGTTAATAACCGTTAATTTTTTTTTTAGAATGCACATAATAGTGCTTGTAAACTCGGTTCGGTTAATTAATGTCGTTTAAGTACGACTGTTATTTTTTTTATTTTTTTACAAAAATATACCTCCTCTTACGTCCAGCCATAAACAACGGCCGCTAAACATACCGCAGCGAGCACGGGTAGATTGGCTCGTTTTTAACAAATATAAATGACAAGTGTTCATTTTATTTTGGTTTGTATGTGATAAATGACGGTTTGTTCATTTATTATTAATATTTATTAAACTTTTCATTCTTTAGATTTTGACACCCCTTGCATCACATTTACTTACTATTTAACGAAAAAGTTTGTTTTTTTATATTTTTCTTAATTTTATATTTTTGACTTATTAACATTTTATATTTTTTATGCTTATATACTTTAAGTTGATATATCTTTCTTAATTAAAACAAAATTATAAAAAATAAAAAAGTTATGATAGAAAATAAAATGTGTCATATTCAATTTATGGCAGGGAGGGTATCAATAAACCTAGGCTGTGATTATGAGTGAACCAACAAGTTTGGTCACCCGTGCTCTGCTGGGGATGTTTCGCGGCCCGGTGTTTTTCGGTTGGAGTTGTTATAAGGTTATATTTTTGTAAAAAAAAAAAAATCTAACGGTCGTGTAGCAACGGGACCGATTTAAGGCACGGTTTTGGTGCATTCTTAAAAAAAAATACCGTATAAACTGGTGCATTATTGCACACTAAATGCAAAAGGCCATTTAATGACATGCGAGAGGTATTCCTCGAGGAAAAAAAAAGGAAATTCTTATTTTAGAATTTTTTGCAAAAAAAAAGGGAAAAAAAAACTGGCGGCCCGCGAGACGTTGCGGGGGACGATTAGCGGAGCGTGAGGTTTGAGGAAACTTAAAGTTTTAGCGAGGTTTGAGGAAGCTTAAAGGTTTATTCATAAAAAAACAGACGGATGACTCAAACAGCGCGACAGGGTATTCCGAGGAAAAAAAAAGGAAAGTTTAATTTTAAAAACTTTTTAAGAAAAAAAAAGGAAAAAAAAAAATGGTTATTAAAAATAAATTTAACTGTTAACAAAAAAAAAATATTCATAAAAACAGATGATGGCCTCCGACAGTGCGAGAGGGGTTGTTATTTCGAGGAAAAAAATAGGAAAAATTTTATTTTTAAAAATTTTTTTAGGAAAATATAATAAACGGGTACGATTAGCGGAGCGCTAGGTATGAGGAAATTAAAGGTTTATTCATAAAAAAACAGAACCGATGACTCAAAAGCGCGAGAGAGGGATTCCGCGGGAAAAAAAGTAATGTTTAATTTAAAAAAGTTTTTGGAGAAAAAAAAAGGTTAAAAAAAACTCATGTAAAGAAGAGAAAGAAGAAAAAAAAAAAAAAAAAATAAAAAAAAAAACAAACAAACAGTACGGATGACTAAAAGAGTGCGAGAGGGTATTCCGAGGGAAAAAAAAAAAGAAAGTTTAATTTTAAAAACTTTTTAAGGAAAAAAAAAAAAAGAGAAAAAAACTGGTTTAAATAAAAAATTAAACTGTTACAAAAAAATATTCATAAAAAAATCAGACGGGCTCCGAAGTGCGATGAGGGTATTTCGAGAAAAAAATATGGAAAATTTTATTTTAAATTTTTTCAGAAAAAAAAAAAAGGGACGATTAGCGGAAGCCGCTGAGGTTTGGAGGAAACTTAAAATGGTTTATTCATAAAAAAAAACAGACCAATGACTCATACTGCCGGAGAGGGTATTAGGAGGTAAAAAAGTAAAGTTTTTATTTTTAAAACAAGTTTTTGAGAAAAAAAAAGGTTAAAAAAAAACTCAATGTAAGAAAGAAAGGAAAGAAATAAAAAATGTCAAAAAAATTTTTTTTTTTTTTTTTTACGGGTTCGAGTCAAATAAAAAGGGTGGGTCGCTTGAATTTAAATCGTCGGGGCGTATCTGCCTTTTGTATATATATTTAGTAATAGTAATTATAAATAGTCTATAACTTTATTATATTTTTTATGGAAGGAATAAAGTTGTTAAAAAACATGCTAAAATAAATTTTTCACAAATTAACATGACAACGACAACTTGTGAAATAGTATAAGCCGTAAATCTAATTACTAAAAAAAAAATAAACAACTAGTTAGTTACCTTTTTTTATTAGATCAAAATAAAATTAAATGGATAAAAATATATTTCAATTTGAAAATAAAAGTGATTTTTTAATCAAAATGTGACACATGTCACTTTATGATGTGGTTTTCAAAAATGAGATGGATGGTCAAGATTGCACATCATTATCTTAATTTTTAATGGGTCCCACATTATAAATGCTTTATTTAGTAGTATAGATAAATCAAATGAATCAATCTCAACCATCTATTTTTTCATCAAAAATAAAAAAAAACTCACTTTTCATCTCTTTTTTAAAAATAAAATATCTTACAAACGGTAAATCGTCACACGACAAAAAATACACCATCGCGACGAGTATTTTTTTATCTTTCAGTAGACGGGTGACACGATATACTTTCGAATAACTTTTTTTGATATTTTTTTTCAGTCACGAATTGCGAAAATCATATATGATTCGTATAACGAATCATATATGATTTCATAAAATCATATATGATTTCATGAAAAATCATATATGATTTGTGATTCTAACTAACTTTTTTTTCAATTTTGTTTCAGTCACGAATTGCGAAAATCATATATGATTCGTATAACGAATCATATATGATTTCATAAAATCATATATGATTTCATAAAATCATATATGATTTGTGATTCTAACTAACTTTTTTTTCAATTTTGTTTCAGTCACGAATTGCGAAAATCATATATGATTCGTAT
>BQNB010121767.1:0-20403 GCA_026074375.1 Tanacetum coccineum
GTTAGATTGATTCAACTTATTTAAGTGCTTATTCTTGATTACAAGTGTCTTATTTTGTTCTTAGATAATCTGTTTTTAATAAATTAGAATCAAATCAGCTTAATATAAAAAGAAAAAAATGATTTTTGAAAACTTTAAGGGATATTTTCAACTAGCAGTACTAACTTTAAGTTAGTACTGCTAGTTCTCTTTTTCTTGGATTTTTCACTAGCAGTACTAACTTAAAGCTAGCAGTACTAACTCTAAGTTAGTACTGGTAGTTAAAACTGTTAGTACTGGTGGTTCATTTTAGCTTATCAGCTTATTATTTCTGCTTACTTGAAGATTTCCTTAGCTTTTTATAGTAGATTAAGCCCATTTTCGTTTGCTATCTTTAGTAGAGCTTATTTAAGCTTATTTGCCTTTTCATAGTAATTCTAAGAGTTTATCAGTTTTTAGTTTTTAGCTTATTCTCTATTTTAGTTTAATCTAGTTGCTTATTCTTATGCCTGAGTGCTTATTAGGGGTAGTTAATTATCTGTTTTAGCTTATTTGCTTATTTCTTGTTTCATTGTGTTTTATTAGTGCTAGCAGTACTAACTCCAAGTTAGTACTGGTAGTAAAAACTGTTAGTACTGTTGTTAGTACTGCTGAGTTTCCTTGCTTAATTTAGCTTAATTACTTTTTGAATTTGCTTATTTAGAGTTAGCTTAGCTTATTTGATTTGTCTTAAGTTTATTTGAGCTTATTTGTGTCTTAGAGTAAAAGTTTAAGTGTTTTTACCATTCCTAGCTTTTATGCTTGTTCTAGCTTATTTTCCTTACTTATCTTTGTGTGCATTTGCTTATTAGGTTTGGTGCCCAATCATATTCACATCTTTGTCATTAAATATTCAATCATCAATCCGTAATTTGATTTTCCATTCAAGCCTCGTTGGGACATAACGACCCGGGAACACTCTATACTACTTCCGGATTTATTGATTTCGCAGATCCTGATCCTTGTTATATATTTATATATGTTTATGTTTATTTATATAAAGGGGTGAGTTTCACGCGAGTCAGTGGTTATAGTTAAGGTTTTGACCTTGTTCTCAATAACTATGGCGTTGATACCAATTTGTAACACCCCCATTTTTAAAAGAGACGTTTTTGGAAAATTTAGTTATCATTCATTATAATCAGAGTTTTTACAAAATGCAGGTCCCACAATCTAAAACATAAAGTGTGAATGATAACAGTTCAGCCATCTTCAAGTCCAAGCCACTCCATGCCATATGATGCTCAATTACCTGAGATAAACATGCTAAAAAGTCAACACAAAGATTAAGTGAAATTCATAGGTTTGATAAACAGTTTGAATATAAGTCATAGTGTAATAATTGTATAAACACAATTATTATAGAAAATTGTATTGTTATTATACACCCGTTATTAATAATGATTGCAACGAATGCAATTATCATAGTAGCAGTATATTACTGCGTTATTGTCTTGTTTGGTCTATTTGGTCTGATTGGTCTTGTCTGGTCTTGTTCCTTGTCTAAACACATCGCACTAACACATTATCATCAAAAGTCAATTTGATGACTTGAAGAGCTCATAATATCAACATATTAACATCCAAAGTCAATTTAACGACTTGAAGTCAAATTTAACGACTTGTAGGATTTATTTAATAACATTAATATCAAAGTCAATTTATACGACTGACAGGTAAAATTTAACGACTTATAGGATTTATGAAACTAACACATTAATATCCAAAAGTCAATTTAACGACTTGTAGGATTTATACTATTAACACATTAATATCCAAAGTCAATTTAACGACTTGAAGTCAAATTTAACGACTTGTAGGATAGATAACTTAGACAGCAATTGTAATGATATGTCAGGATAACATGTAACTTGTATTCGTAATTTATAGCAGGTATCCCCCTCACGGGTTTATGAAAAGATTGAAATGCGAGGCTATGTATTCACTAAGTCTTTGAAAAGTAATCATATTGTTATAAGATAAATGAGTATGTAAAAGAGTTTGTAACAAGCATGTATCCCCCTCGCGGGTTTATAAAACATGTAAAATAAGTAAAGGCGAGGTTATGAACTTCACTAAGTCTTTGAAAAGTAATCACATTGTTATAAGATAAACGAGTATGTAAAAGAGTTTGTAACAAGCATGTATCCCCCTCGCGGGTTTATAAAACATGTAAATAAGTAAAGGCGAGGTTATGAATCTCACCTGATATGTAGATGTAATAAATATTCCAAAATGAAAGCTGACGACCTTATCACAATCTTAACCAGGGAAGGTTGATATAGCAAAATGATAATAAACAGCCACGTCACGCAACCTGAGTAAATATGTCAAGTCTTAAGAAGTTTGTACTCTAGAACTTTAGTTTTAAGAGTTATGAGTTTGATTGAAGAGTTTGGAATTATTGTATCACCGTTCGGGCCATCATAATTCAGAAGTCATTCAGTAAACGTTTGAGGAGCTAGGGCACTTTAAATCGTAAACCCAACCAGTCCAGAATCGTAATCCAAGATGAAACCCCTTAATTGAAGCTCCCTCGTATTGTTATAGGATTAATCGGTTTTAAGTCGTTTGATCAATATCGGGAAATGTTAAGCACTGAGAAGCGTTAATTAAAGTTTATGTCTTGTTAAGGTTTTAAGCTTTATTTATACTTTCAAAAATGTTACATTTTAGACCCTTGAGTTTGAAAAGTGGCAAAATATACCCTTGGGGTTTGCACTTTTACGAGTTTGGTCCTTCAAGTTTAAAAGATATACAAAGTAAACCTTGTACTTTGGAAAGTGACATAATAGACCCTTATAGTTATAACTTTGATAAAATGACATTTTCAGCCACTTTAGTTATAAGTTTTAAAAAGTTACGATATATACCCCTTGCATGGATTATACTTACAAAACATGTCCAAATTGCCATGCAAGCTTATTTTAACATTTCAAAAGATATTTATAAGTTATAATAAACTAAAATAAGAATATTTAACGCAACGACAAGGTTTAGAAAACGTTTCGTTAGTGGTGAAGGTCAAAGGGTCAAATTAGGGCTATCAAAAAGTAACGCGTGGTTTTAAGTTCAAAATTCCTTCATTACTCAATAAAGTGGTTATTTTAACTTTATTGAGCCGTTCTAGGATAGATTATAACAATATTTAATCATTATAACATTTAGTTTTAAGAAAAACATAAAATTAGGGTTTCGGGTGTACGGTTTTGGATCAAAATGGAAAATGAGCATGAATTGAGTTATGAAACTTTAACAAGAGTATATTTAGGATCATATGAACATTATAAGGGTGTAGTAGCAGAAGTGGAACATTCAAAACCTGGGTTTGAGCTTCAAGGAGCAAAAATGGTGGAAATGGGTCGTTTCGGGTAGTATTTCCACTCGTACGCCTTGTATCTTGTTCCCGGGCTCAATCTTCAAAGCTTCCACTTGCTTGATCTTTCCTTATATGATCCTAGGATCATATGGAGCAGAGAATGTTTGCTCAATTGGGTTATAGAAAGAAGAAGTGGGGGATGAGTTAGAATGAAGTATATGTGCTCCTATTTATAGTGTTAGCAACACTTAGAGGCCAAGAAACTTTGATAACCAGGTTAGGACACATGGGGGGTGATGTGGAGAGGCTAGGGGATGAGTAAGGAAGGCTAGAATGCAAGGTGGAGGTGGTTCTAGACGTTTTAGGGGTGTTTGGTTTGATTTATACATGGCTGTTTTTGGACAGCCAACATCAGTCTCGATACAATTTTTGCCATTTACAAACCGTAATTCCGTTGAAGCTCAAACCACCAAGCATTGTTAGATATTTGAGTCCTCTACAATGTTTAGTTTTACATATTTGAGGGTTACTATAGAAAAATTTAGAGATAATAGCCATTTACTACAGGTGTGCAGAATCTGCGTACCTTTGCCATTTCGGTTGTAACTAATTCATCCGACGTCGAATCGGGTTGATTCCACCGGAAAAATGATCACAAGACATAGGGATACAACCTAGTGTTTTCACTTAATATCCAGATCCTATTGATATTTCTCAGATCCTATGTTTTATAGACTGATCTGATTCTGAACTAGGGCCTAGTTTTAGGTTTTAGGGTTAAAACTAGATTAGGGTTTTCTGGGTTTAATTCTTGTTGTTGAAATGATGAAATGATGATAGGGTATGATTGTTAATGTTGTAATTTAAGTTATTATACAACATATTGGTGTTGGTTTGGGGTTATGATGGATAAAAACCAAGAAACGGGTCATGATTTACTATTTTGCTCGGGTTAGGGTTTCTGACTTTTGAATTAGGGTTTTGAGTGTAAAATGTGTATGAAAGCTTATGAATAGAATAATTAGGGTTTACACATTGTACATTGAGTGTAGTAGCTTGTACATAAGTGGTGATGAAGAAACTAGAATGAAAACGGAGGTAAAACGGCTATTTTGGAGTTCATGCTTCATGATTTGTACATTGTGCTTTATAAGACTTGTACTTGACTTAGAGGGAGTTTATATTTCAAATGAGATGTTATATTACTTGTACATATGCTTTAGTAGCTTGTATATTCACTTTAGATATTAACCCTTCATGAAATTAAGGTTTAGAGCGTTACGATAACGGTTTAAAGCGTTTTTATATAACGTTGCAAATGGTACATTATAGAAATAATGTACTTTGTAATAAGCATATTAAGATATTGAATTGACATTTTATGATATTTGCTTAAAATATATGAAGACATAATGGCCATAAATAGGTTGCGTGAGCTCGTCTACTTTAGTTATGTAATATATATATATATATATATATATATATATATATTTATTTATTTGCTTGCCACAAAATATGAAAAAAAAAAATACAAAAGTACTTATTTATTCAGATAAAAAAAATATCTGCGACATGAGGCCCAACACATAAGCTCATATAAAAAAAACAAACTATTAAACATAAGACCGAAAATAATTTTTTTTTTTAAATTTGTATGCACAAAGTAGGAGGAAAAAAATATTACAAAAGTTCCGATTTAATCAGAAAAAAAAATACCCGCGAAAACATCTTTGATACCTAATAACTTTAAAATTATCAATATGGTCACAAACGGCAACCCATTATATTAAAAAAACTCATATAGCAAAAAAAAAACAACACTTTAAACATGAGGCTCAACACATAAGTCATATAAAAAAAATTATTACTAATATACACATTATAGCAAAAAAAAAACAACACTTTAAACAGGCCCAACACATAAGCCATATAAAAAAAATTATTACTAATATACACATTTGTCGACAAACTAGCCTAAAATTCGCATAAAATGTGGCCCCAAAAAAAGATATCGAACCGTTCCAAAAAAAATATATATATATATACACAATTACCGACAAAAACACTGTCGTTTTACACTGTAGCAGCTACAGTGCTACAGTGTTCAGCCCATTGGGCTCCCACTTTGGGCCGGCCAATCTGAACTTTTTTTTTTTTGCTACTTAATAAAATATATATATATTTGCTCCACAAAATATGAAGAAAAAAAATATACAAAAGTACTTATTTATTCAGATAAAAAAAAATATCCGCGACATGAGGCTCAACACATAAGCCCATATAAAAAAAACTATTAAACATGAGATCGAAAATAAATTTTTTTTTTTTTTTTAAATTTGTATGCACAAAGTAGGAGGAAAAAAAATATTATAAAAGTTCCGATTCATTCAGAAAAAAAATACCCGCGAAAACATCTTCGATACTTAATAACTTTAAAATAATCGATATGGTCACAAACGTACAACCCAATATATTAAAAAAAATCCATATAGCAAAAAAAACAACACTTTAAACATGAGGCCCAACACATAAGCCATATAAAAAAAATTATTACTAATATACACATTTGTCGACAAACTAGCCTAAAATTCGCATAAAATGTGGCCCAAAATCTGGCCCAAAAAAAAGATATCGAACCGTTCCAAAAAAAGAAAATATTCGGGAAAAAATTAACCCGTCCCAACGCAAAAAAAATTTCCCGAATCGTACAAAAGAAGGAAATATCCGGAAAAAAATTAGCCAAAAAAATAGCCTAAAATCTGGCCCAAAGTAAAAAAAAATACAAAACGGACCCTCACCTTTTAACAAAATTAGCCCGTCCCAACGCAAAAATTTTTTCCCCGAATCATACAAAAAAAAGAAAATATTAAAAATTAGCCCCGCCATAACGCATCACCAAAAAAAAACCTCTGAAACGTAAAAAGAAATTATTCGGGAAAAAATTAGTCCCGCCGCAACGCACGGGTTCTTTTGCTTGTATATTATACATTTGTGGACAAATCTTACTATAAATATATACTCATATTTGAAATAGACCTTGATTTTGGACTTGGATTATTTTTTGGGATCATTAAATGTCCTAATGGACCCTTGTTGGGCCTTAACGCCCAATAAGCGATATTTTGTCATTATGAGCGTTTTGTTGGAGTTTTGAAAGTGAAAATGCGTTTACGAAGAGGTATTGAATGATATTTTGAAGGAAAAGTGCTAAAGATTTGGATTTTGGAAATTTGTCGAAAAGTGTCGAATTTGTGAAAAATGTGAAAAAATGAGGTTTTAAACCTTGGAAAACGTTGTATAAAAAGTGGTCATGTCGAAATGTCGTTAAAAAGTTTGATACTTAGAAATTTCTTAAAACATGATTTTTTGATTTTTATCAATAAAATAACATTTAATTATTTTATTTATTTAATAAATTCACTAAAAGACGAAAAATATAATTTTTCTCGAAACTTCTCGGATGTGTCTAATATGATTAAACGTTTCATTTTCAACCACTTAGTAATTATTTTATGGTATTCGGGGTTACCGAATGGACTTGTGAGACTAATTATTTTATTAATTAATAATTATACATTTTTATTATATTAATTATTATTTACGCTAAATAGTAAAAGTATGTATTATCGAGGAATGTGATTGATATGGATTTTGGAGTTAAGTCGTCAATCCATACACCACTAAAACTGTTTTGGGTAATTGTATAACGTAACTATGCATCAAACGTGAAGATTGTTTTGGAATTAGATGATTAAATTGGGACATTAGCTGGACTAGGTCATGTGTGAGTGTCGTTGCATTTGCTTGTATGATTGAGATTTGGTTGCTAAAGACTTGCTTAAGGTGAGTTCTCGTAGCCCCACTTTTCACTGTTTTTCCGTTGCGGGAAAATGATACTCAAATGTGTTTTGAAATATTTTGAATTGATCTATGCGAAATGTGGTTTTGTTTTTAGGACAAGATATGTGTTTATGACTGCTATGTGAATATATGTGATGTGATTTTACTTGCATGTACTGTGTTTGGCATGGCAAGGGTTTTGGTTTTACTTGCATGTACTGTGTTTGACATGGCAAGGGTTGTGGTTTTAATTGCATGTACCGTGTTTGGCATGCAAGGGTTGTGGTCCTGCCCTAATATTAGTGCTCCAGCTAGTAGGCCCTTTAGATGCGTAAGTGACATATTGTGATTGACTAGCGCGGATGCTATGTCTTGGATTGTTAGCATATATTCACTGTCATATAGCACTATTGTCCACTGTTGATATATTAGCACAACTTTTGGGTTTAAGGTGAAACCTACGAGCTTACCAACATTATTGTTGACGTTTTCGAGTATCTATTTCAGGTGAAGTAAAAGAGGAGTAGTTTGGTGATTGTGATAGCAGACTTAGAAGTATCCCGTGTGGAATTTCGTGTGAAGGCTTGCTTGCTTGTTGTTTTGAGTCTAGTTTTTGGATGTTTTGGTTTAAGTTTGGATTATGGTCCCCTATGTGGGCGTTTGAATAATTGCAAGAGGTTGTGGATTTAGTTGCGATTTGGGACATCACTCGAGTCTGTTCGAGGTTGATGGTTTTCATAGCACTTGGAGTTTATGCAATGTAGTTTTCTCTATTTTGTATCTTGTGTTATGATTGATCATTATGTTGCATTCCCGAGTTTCTGCCATTGTTGGGGTATGACAGATTGGTATCAGAGCCAAGGTTATAGATAAATAGGTGGATTGACCTAGACTATAACCTAAGATCCATCATTTAGTTGCGTATAGGATCTATGTGCGCGGTGTTTCATTTTTGTGTGCTTTTGTGTGTTTGTGGTTTGGTACTTTAGTTATGTCAGTTATTGAAATGTGTGAGCTCAATATTGAATATGACTGGGAAAGGATACGAGTATAAGTACGGTGGCCAATGTAATTATAAGTGTATCACAACTCACTCATACTTAGTAATGTTGTTCACATAAATCGATGTTGACACCGTAGGGTGGTGTTATGTGTATATCAGTATATATAGTAAGATCATCTATATATATGCGAGTCTTCCTGCCTACTTAATGTTGCCCATGTTCTCCCTCGTATAGATAATGCTACCAAGGATGAGGACCCGAAGTGCTGGCCGGCCTGTTGCTGAATCATTAGGAGGGGAAACGGGTTAGTAGAGGTGGAAGGGGTAGAAGACATATGGAAGGTAATGATGAGCGTGTTGATGATTTTAATGGTCAAGGAAATGACCAAGGCATGGGAGCTAAGAGGGGTGCAGAGGGAGTCATTGGGAATGTAGAGGGAGATAATAGGGGAGCACCCGACTTCTCAACGATCATTGCCCAACAATTGCAAAACCTCTTACCCGCCATGTTGTCTCAGGTTAGTAACCGAGAAAATGTTGGAAATCAGAATGGTAATATGGTTAATGAGAACGTTCAGGAGAATATTAGGAATGTGATAGTAAATGGCAACCGGGTAGGTTTTTCATATAAGGAGTTCTTAGCTTGTAACCATAAGGAATATGATGGTAAGGGAGGTAATGTAGTTCTTACTCGTTGGATTGAGAAAATGGAGTCTGTGCATGATATGAGTGGTTGTAGTATTGACCAAAAAGTGAAATACACTGTTGGTTCATTCGTAGGTAAGGCTTTAACGTGGTGGAACTCTTAGATCCACACGCTAAGCCAGGAAGTTGCTGTTAGTATGTCATGGAATGACTTTAAGTTTATGATGATACAAGAGTTTTATCCTAGTCTTGAGATGCAAAAGTTAGAATCTGAGTTGTGGAATCATGCCATGGTCAGGGCTGGCCATGCTGCGTATACTGATAGGTTTCATAAGTTGGCTAGGTTAGTTCCGCATTTGGTAACTCCTGAGAGTAGGATGATTGAGAGGTATGTGTATAGCCTTGCTCCACAAATCCGTGGGATGGTGACAGCAACGGAGCCAAAGACTATACAGAAGGTTGTGCTGATTTATGATGCACTGACCAATGAGGCTGTGAGGAATGGATCTATTAAGAAAGTTGAGAAAAGAGGGGATGTGGGGGAACCTAGCAAGGATAAGAATGGTAGGGATAATAATAAGAGGACTAGGACTGGGAATGCTTTTGTTACTACTGTAAACCCTGTAGGAAGAGAGAATACGGGTACTTGGCCCAAGTATACCACCTGCAACACATACCATGCACCCGGTGGGCCTTGTCGCATATGCTACAACTGTAACCACCTGGGTTAATTGGCAAGGGATTGTAGAGGTGTGCCAAGGAATGTGAATCATGTGAATGCTAAGTGAATCCTCTCAATGCTAGAAAAACCCAACTGTTTTAGAGCATGTTATGAGGGTGGGTAGTTCGCCAGTAGGTTGCTTGCCCTAGATTGAATAGGGCACACGAACCAAGAGAAAATCGTCTAAATCAAGTTGCTGCTAATAACGGGGGTCAGGGTCGTAGAAACCAAAGGAACCATGCTAGGGGTAGGGCATTCATATTGGGAGCAGAGGAAGCTCGCCAGGATCCAAACATTGTGACAGGTACGTTTACTTTGAACAATCATTTTTCTACTACCTTATTTAACTCTGGTGCCGACTATAGTTTTGTTTCCACTACTTTCATACCTCTGTTAGGCTTAGAGCCCAGCGAATTAGGTTTCAAATATGAGATTGAGATAGCTAGCAGGCAGCTAGCAGAGATTGATAAGGTTATTAAGGGTTACAAACTAGAAATTAAGGGTCATGTCTTTGACATCGACTTGATACCTTTTGGACATGGGAGTTTTGATGTGATTATAGGTATGGACTGGTTGTCTAATTATAAGGCTGAAATAGTTTGCCATGAGAAGGCAGTGATGATACCACTACCAGATGGCAAGGTGCTTAAAGTATTAGGAGAGAGACCGGAAGAGAAAGCGAGATTTTGATGGGTGTTAAGAAACAAGAAGAGATTATCGTGGTTAGAGATTTTCCTGAGGTATTTCCGGATGATCTATCTGGATTACCGCCTATTCGGGAAATTGAGTTTCGAACTGAGTTAACCCCTGGAGCAACGCCGGTAGCAAAGTCTCCTTATCATTTGGCACCTTCTGAATTGGAAGATTTGTTGGGACAACTTAAGGAACTCCAAGACAAAGGTTTCATTCGACCAAGTTCGTTGCCTTGGGGAGCGCCGATATTGTTTGTTAAGAAAAAGGATGATTCTTTTAGGATGTGCATTAATTATAGAGAATTGAACAAGTTGACTTTTAAGAATCGTTAACCACTTCCTAGAATTGATGATCTATTTGATCAACTACAAGGGTCACAGTTTTTCTTGAAGATAGATCTTAGGTCTGGATACCATTCTCTAAGATAGATCTTGGGTTTGGATACCATAGCTTAGATGCATAGGATGACATTCTAAAGACTGCGTTTAAAATCGTTGGTACTATAGACATTTTCGAGTTCACTGTAAAGGCCCTTATTGGTCTAACAAATGCACAGCAATATTTATGGACATTGATGATAGAGTTTGTAGGTCGTATCTTGATAAGTTTGTGATAGTGTTCATAGACGACATCTTAATCTAACTCTAAGACTCAAGAGGAACATGTAGAACACTTAAGGTTAGTCCTTAGAATTGATTAAAAGGGAGAAATTGTATGCTAGTTTTCCTAAGTGTGAATTCTGGCTAAAGATCGGTGCATTTCTGGGCATGATTGATAAATGGTAACTGGGATTTCATAGTGACACCCTAGTAAGATTGAAAGCGTTAAGAATTGAAAGAGCCACTAGAACTCCGACTGAGTTACGTTCATATCTTAAGATTATGGCTGGTATTATCGTAGGTTCTCATTAGAAACTTTTCTAAGATAACTAAGTCCTCCTAGCTATCTTGACTCAGAAAGTCAGACTGTTAATTAGGGTAGAATGAACAGGAATATGCATTTACAGACCTTAAAGATAAGTTAGTAATGCGCCTGTTCTAGCTCTCCTCGAATGGATCCGAAAAGATCTTTGTAGTATAATTGTGATGCGTCCAGGACAGGGACTAGGCTGTGTGTTAATGCAGAGCAGGTTAAGGTGATAGCCAATGCGTCTAAGAGCAGTTGAATTTCAGTGAGAATATCTTATAACTACCCTAGATTTAGAGTTGGGGCCAGTTGTGTTTGCACTTAAATCTGGAGACATTATCTGTATGGGACAAAGAGTGTCATATTATACGATCAATAAGAGATCTTCAGCATATCTGTTCTATTCAGACAGGGTAATATACGACAGCTTCGCTGGATAGAGTTGTTTAGGGTGATTATGACTGTGACCATTCCGCTACCATCCTGGTAAGGCAATGCGGGGCTGAGCCCCTAAGTAGGAATAAAGAGTTAAAGCCTAACAGAAGCGAGTAGAGCTATGAATATGATCCTTTCAGTCAAGTATCAAGGATAGGATACTGACGGCTCAGAAGGAGGCTGTGTTGGTAGAGGTTTATGTGATGAATGAATGCAACTTAGAATGATAGTGAGCTTGTATTCCTGGCTCGAATATGGGAATACCTTTGAAAGTGGTGATGTGAGAACCCTGATACTAAACGAACAGCCCATAAGTCAAAGACACTGTAACACCCAGAGAGATAAGATGTATTCTGAATTGTTGAGATAAGGCGTATTGATAACCTGGAATGAAAAAAGGATATAGCTGAGTAGTTAGTAGTGTTTGACTTGTTTGAAAGGTTAAAGGCTGAGCATCAAAAGCCATCTGCCTGCTCTAGCAACCTAGATTCCCCATATGGAAATGGGAAAGGAAAACTATGGAGTTTTGTAACTAAGTGTGCCCAGGACCTAGTAGTGGGCATGACATAACATCTGGGTCATTAGTAGACTGATTGACTAATAGTCCCTGCTCATTTTCAACCTATGCAAGAGGATTATAAGATGGAAAGGTTTGGCTAGATTTATTTGAATGACAGATAGATTGCTAGACAGGTGTGGTCGATCTCGATTATATCAGATCGTGATAGTCGTTTCAACATCAGGGTTTTTGGCAGTCAATGCAAAAGGCATTAGGAACTCTGCTCGCGTAGATTATGAGTACGGCTTATCACCCTCCTACCTATGTCAGAGGTGAGAGCGCTCTAATTCCAAACTTTGGAAGACATGCCTTAGAGCGTAGTGTCCTAGACTTCGGAAAAGTTGGATGTTCAGACTTCCTTTGGTTGAGTTTTCGATATAACAATTAGTTTTATCATTCTACAGTGTGCATGTGGCCGCATTTGAGGCAATGTAAGTAGGAAAGTTATCGTTCCCGAATATTTGTGTGGGCAGAGTATGACGAAGGTCAGATGATAGGCCCTAGTTTAGTGCAAAGACTACTGAAAAGATCTACGCAGATTAAGGATAGACTAAAGTGTTGCAGCGTCAAATCATCAGAAAAAGTTATGCTGAAAGGAGGAAGCCCTTTAGCCACTTTAGTGTACAGTGTGATTATGATCTTGCACAGAAACGTGTCGCCTTGGCACAAGGTAGGTACTGCTTTGGAAGACAAAGGACCGGTTACGCCCACCTAGGTTTCTTTGGACCAATTTGCAGACATTAATTGCAGCAAAGTAGGACCCTGTCGGCTCTCGGTTACGCATTGGCCTGGGCTTTGCATGATGTTCAATGACACGCTTCCACGTGTCGACACCTTAATAGAAGTGGTTTGGTTTTATCAACACTAAAATGACTATTGAAGCAGATCCCAAGTTGACATGCTAAAGTTGATATATTGTGGAGAGCATGTAGAAAATTTTCAGAAGAGAAGTTTTAAGAAGATGAAGCGTATAGGGATTGCCATCGTTAACGGTTTAGTTAAGGCTGATGCCCCAAGTAGAAAGGAAAGAGTAAAGCCAAAGAGAGTTTAAGAAGTTGAAGCGTAGTAGGATTGCCATCGTTAAGGTTTGGTGAAATTCGAAACGTGGCCCTGAATTCATGTGGGAACGTGAAGATCAGATGAAATTAAGGTACCCGCATTTGTTTAGTAATGTTAGTAGTTGAATTTTGAGGACGAAGTTCTTTTAAGAGGGTAGAATGTAACCTTTTCCCTTTTTGTGTTCTGAATATTTCATTTATAGTCCTTTGACTATTTGACTTTTGTCAGTTTATTCAGATTTTGTACCGTGTTGACGGTGATGATTTTTATGAGAATTGTGGTTTATGGTGATTAATAATCCCTTTTGAAAGGTATTATTGTGTTATTTGTATTCCAGGTGGCTCGTCCCTTGAATTTTAAAAAATGCCAAAAAAACGAGTCTGACACGTTCGTTAATATCCAAACGAGTTTTTAAAGGGTGTAAAGTGAAAATATGTCGTGTGAATACTCTAGGTTAATGGAAAAGTATTTTTAAAGTGAATAAAAATGCTAACTAACTTTGGGGTAAATTTTACGGTTGAGTTTTACGAGTATTTAAGTGATCCCGACACGAAAAGAAAGACCTGACACCCCATAGGATGCTAGTCGTTCAAGGAAGTCAAAGGAGGGAACAAGATGGCTTAATTTTAGCTAATGTGTCTTAAATTGTACACATATATGCCTTTCACTAGACAATTCCACTCATTATCCATTTCATTTAAAAGAAATAAAAAACACACACATAGGTGTGTGTGTGTGTGTTTCGTCCGCCACCCAACCACCATAATCCACCATAAATTTTCCAACTTTGCTTGAGAACGTGATATTCCGGGTTGATACGAGTGTTTGGGTATTCATTTAAACAACGTTTGGGTTGTTCGGTTCGTGTCGAAATATACATTTTTGAAGATTTTCTTGTGAGTTTTCAAATTTAAATTTTGTTTGTCATTTTCGGTTTATTTTGATGCATAGATGTTAGTTGTACAAGTTGATCGATGTGAAAATCAATTTTTGGAAACGAAACGAAAGAAAAAGGGTTGTTTGGTTCGTGTAATATAAAAAGGAAAAAGAGGGTTTTTGTAGTTTTAATGTTGTGGTCGTGATGGTTGAATAATATATGTTGCTAGATAGCTTATTTTGGATAATAGCTTGTATAGCTTATTCGAGCTTATTTTTAAGCTATTTCTTGGCTTATTTAGGCTTATATGCCACGTATAGGTTCCCAAAATCACTAGGAAAGTGATTTTGATTATTTTTGTGTTATGGCGTATGTTGTGGACTATTTTTGAGGCTTATAGTAGTAACCAAATGCGATACGTAGCCTATTAGCTTATTTTCAAGCTTAATATACGTATTTTTGAGCTATTAGACTCACGACCCAATAAGTCTATTTGAGCCACGGCTTAATGGGAGGGCTTATTGTGGTCCGAATTATTTACTACATATAAGTATATACTTATATATGTAAATGGACCTTGGTTTTGGACTTGGATCGTATTTTGGACTATTAAATGTCTTAATGGACCCTTGTTGGGCCTTAAAGCCCAATAAGCGATATTTAGTCGTTATGAGAGTTTTGACGGACTTTTGAAAGCGAAAATGTGTTTACGAAGTGATATTGAGCGATATTTTGGGAAAAACGTTTTAATAAACGTCAAAGTTAGAGATTTTGGAATTTTGTCGAAAAGTGTCGAATTTGTGAAAATTGTTGAAAATAAGGTTTGAAACCTTGGAAAACGTTGTTTATACTTAGAAATTTCGTAAAAAGTTTATACTTAGAAATTTCCTAAAAACATGATTTTTGATTTTTAAATAATAAAATGTTATTTTATTATTTTATTTATTTAATAAATTCACTAAAAGACGAAAAATATGATTTTTCTCGAAACTCCTCTAATGTGTTTATTATGAGTAAACGTTTCATTTTCAACCGTATAATGATTATTTTGTAGTGACTAAGGTTTACCGAATGGACTTGTCGAGATATATTTATAACTATTAATTATAAATATTTATTTATATTACTTACTTATCTATGTACTCTAAATAGTATAAGTATGTAATATCGGGGAATGAGATTGATATGATTATGGAAATATGTCGTCAACCATCACACCACTAAATTGTTTTGGACAATTGTACAACGCGTCTAAACTCTATGCATCAAATGTGAAGATTGTTTTAGAACTGGATGATTAAATTGGGACATTAACTGGACTAGGTCGTGTGCGGGCATCGTTGCATTTGCTTGTGTGATTGAGATTTGGTTGCTAAAGACGTGCTTAAGGTGAGTTCTCGTAGCCCCACTTTTCACTGTTTTTCCGTTGCGGGAAAATGATACTCAAATGTGTTTTGAAATGTTTTGAATTGATCTGTGCGAAATGTGGTTTTGTTTTCAGGACAAGATATGTGCTTATGACTGCTATGTGAATATATGTGATGTGATTTTACTTGCATGTACTGTGTTTGGCATGGAAAGGGTTTTGGTTTTACTTGCATGTACTATGTTTGGCATGGCAAGGGTTTTGGTTTTACTTGCATCTATTGTGGTTGGCATGGCAAGGGTTGTGGTTTTACTTGCATGTACTGTGTTTGGCATGCAAGGGTTGTGGTCATGCCCTAATATTAGTGCTCCAGCTGGTAGGCCCTTTTGGTGCGTAAGTGACATATTATGATTGACTAGCGGGGATGCTATGTCTTGGATTGTTAGCATATATTCACTGTCATATAGCACTATTGTTCACTGTTGAAATATTGGCAAAGCTTTTGGGTTTAAGATCAAACCTACGAGCTCACCAACATTACTGTTGTTGTTTTCAGGTGAAGTGAAAGAGGAGTAGTTTGGTGATTGTGATAGCAGACTTAGAAGTATCCCGTGTGGAATTTCATGTGAAGTCTTGCTTGCTTGTTGTTTTGAGTCTAGTTTTTGGATGTTTTGGTATAAGTTTGGATTATGGTCCCCTGTGTGGGCATTTGAATAATTGTAAGAGGTTGTGGATTTAGTTGCGATTTGGGACATCGTTTGAGTTTGTTCGAGGTTGATGGTCTTCATAGCACTTGGAGTTTATGCAAAGTAGTTTTCTCTATTTTGTATCTTGTGTTATGATTGATCATTATGTTGCATTCCCGAGTTTTCGCCATTGTCGGGGTGTGACTGTGACAACCGTGATTTGAGCAGGTTAGTTTAAACCTTTAGAAATGGCTAAGAGTTCATTTTTATGTGTGTAAGTGTTGCGCTATGTGAATTTATGTGGGCTAAGTGAGTTAATTATGTGCTTGATATCATTTTGAGGTGTATGGGCATCTCTACTCAGAACAAGATTTTATCGGAAAACATAGTGCATACAATCAGGCATGTTCGTAATCGGACCTTCATTTCGGGGACTAAGATTTTGTGATGTAATCACACCGGGAGAGGCCCTTATATTTTTAAAGTCTCCGGTCAAGTGTATCACTGGATAGGGTCTTTATGCCCCCCCTCCCCCCCCACCCCCCCCCCCCCCCCCCCCCCCCCCCCCCCCGTAGGAGAAGCACCAAGATTTCTACAGCTGTATATTTACGACATTGACAATGAGGTTGAAAATAGATTGAGGATTTTTTGGAGGAATATATAATAGAAACTTAGATCCAGAAATTGTTGAAGGCCTTATTCATTTCTTAGACGCGCACAATGAGCTGGTGCAGCTCTTCAGAACAACAAGAGACAAATGCCGGGAGATGGACATTCCAGAATTCAAGATAAGGCTTTACAGCGGTGAAGGAGCGCGAGGTTACGAGCTTCCTACATCGAACACTCTGGGGACGATGGTTTTAAAGTGGTGTTACAAGCAATACAGACTTTGATGTCATAATTGAACACAAAGATAGGCCGGCTCAAAGAATCAACAAGTTGCACCGGTCGTATATGTCACTACAATTCCATCTCCTCTTCATACGTGGACAGTCGGGATATCACACGAAACTGAAGCTTAAGTCAGCTGATGGCAACGGGGAGGCAAAGCGACTGACGATGCTCACGTACTATAGATATCAATTGCATCATCGTGTTAATCAGTACGATCTGATTTTCAGAGGAGGAAGGATTTTCCAGCAATATGTGGTTGGTGTTTTCTGTTCTGTCGAACAAAACTGGCTCGACTTCATAAGAAAAACCAGAATGATATCCGAAGTGATTACTTATCAGGGTTATATGATGCGATCTCAAGAGGGGAACGAGATGGTTATGAAGTCGGAGGGAGAATAATACTTCCCACGATACATGTATGCCTATTATCTAGACTTGCTATTTGCCGGAATCTGGGTAATCCTCAGTTCTTTATCACATTCACATGTAATGTCAATTGGCCTGAGATCAGAAGATACATGGCTCAGTATCCACAACTGATGACTTCTGACAGAGCATATATCGTATGTCGGGTTTTCGAGCAGAAGATTCATGCAGTAGTTACTTTTCTCAAGAAAGAACAAACATTTGGAAATGTCACAGGAGGTATGATACAATATATTCTCTTGCAAACCTTTACTTTGTCTGCATTCGGTCATAAACTTCTGCTAATTTTTGCTTCTTTTTTACAGTGCTGTACACATTTGAATTCCAAAAGCGCGGCTTACCACATTGCCACACACTACTTTAGGTAGATTCAACAAGCAAAATAAAAAGTGCAGAGGACGTTGACCGATTCATTTCAGCTGAACTACGAGATCCAAGTGTAGACCAAAATGGATATAAAGTTGTCTCAGAAATGATAATGCATGGACCCTGTGGACCTGCTAATCTGAGCGCTCCATGTATGAAAGGCGACAAATGCAGCAAGAAGTTTCCTAAAAAATTCAACTTTAAAACCTTTTTCGATGACAACGGCCATGTGCACTATCAAAGAAGGGACACAGGTGTAACTACTACAAAGCATCAATTCAAGCCGGATAATGGCTACGTGGTTCCGTATAACTGTGACTTGCTCCTAGCATTCCAAGCTCACATCAATGTTGAGTATTGCAGATGGAGCATGTTGATAAAAACTTATTCAAGTACATCTAAAAAAGGCACAACATAAATTTGCTGGTGTCACTAGGCCAATTGGCGAACCTTTCAACTGAAGCGGGCTCTCAAGACCTCTAGTAGATGAAATTTAGACATTATCTTAAAGGGTCGTTTAAATATGTTGCACCATTGAAGCGTATTTTGGAGAATTCTAAATTTGATTCATTGTATGAGAAAACGGCTTTGTCTAAATATTAGCTGTTTCATCTCGAAGATATGCAACGAGTAACTTTCAGAGACAGAGATAGGTTACAATCAGTGGTCGACTTACCTGGCAGGAAAAATACGACGCTCACAGAGTGGTTTGCTTATAATGCCTCTAATGAAACGAGTAGTGATGCGGAGTTTGTGAAGACTTCACAAGAAGCTTTACAATACCCTAGGCAGAATACCTAACCGTTGTAGTGTAGTAAGGCAAGACTCGAGGGTTGTTATCGTTATCAAGGGGAATAGGCTGGGAGTGTGCTCGTCAGGTTCTAACAGAATCTCTAAGGGTGTGAGTTGAGAGAAGATTCTTTTTGTGTTTTTATATTTTTAAGAAAGCAAGTAAATATCATGGTTTTGAGAGGTTGGTTTGATTAACTAATAATTAAACTAAATATAATCTATACTACTGGTGATAACTTTATGATAAAAAGATGTATTTACCTAATCATGCACTACTCCTCAGATTGCTTCTCCTAGATCCATTGCTTTGTCACACTTGTGATGATCTGTGTAAGTATTTCCTAAGTCATGAACAAATTACACGAACCCGCCATCTATTTAATATTCCGTTAAGGCAACGCACAAGTAAGATAGTATGAAGACTATTACCGATGGTATCCTTTCCACACACTCGCGTTTCCCTAGACGTCTATGCCAATTTAATATCTTATGACTAGTTTTCTAGACGTGCACATCCATCAACAAGAAGCAACATTAAAAGGATCTACAACCTAAGTTTCATGCAATCATAAGTAAATACAAAGGAGGGTTTAGCCTAGCATGTTATAGAGAAAGCAAGAACATAAATCAATCAAACAACACATAGACATATTGAATGATTAATGATAAACAATCTTACTTGATTAAAACATGGATTGAAGGTAGTTACAATAGGGTTTCGAGGCCGTAAAAACGACCTAAAAAGCTGCTAGAACGACAAGGGTTCGTCTCCTAAAAGTTATACAAAGTTACACACTTAAAACCCTAAAATTAGTTTTGTATATATAGCAAAACTAGTGCAACGACGTCGCTTTGAAGTCGTGACGCCGTCGTCACGTGGATGATTCTAGATCCTCTTTAAGTTGGCCACGTCCTGACGCCGTCGCTGGATCTCTGACACCGTCACGATGAAGATCCTGACGCCGTCGCTTTATGATGGCGACGCCGTCTCCACGCGCTGTTTGCACAATTCTTCATGATTTTTGGTGTAGAGTCGTAATCTTGTCCATTTCTTCTCCAAATGAGCCCAAGTTACGTGTATTTCCTCCAAAAGACATCCAACTGCTAAAACCTGAAAACAAACGATTAAGCACATAATCTGGGCATATTTGCATGATTTAGGGGATTAAATGGCCCCGAAAAAGTGTATAAAATGACACCTCATCAAATACCCCTACACTTGGGATTTGCTTATCCTCAAGCAAATGGGATTTTCTACCTAGACAATAGCAATATTAGGGTCATTTAACCTACTCTTTAAAAGCATTTTACAACACAACCTTCTAGACCTCATAATTAAAAGCACAAAGAGTATATACTAGCACCTCACATAAGTGTTTGAGATTCTCTCTTTCACTCGGGTGTATAATAAATTATAACAACTATGGAGAAACAGAAAATCAACACTCATTACCTGTCATACCATATAAATTACCATAAGCTTGGTAAAGGATCAAAACCTCTACCGCTTAGGCGCAAGTACTAGTCATTACTGTCAAAGAGGTCTTTTTAAAGGGTTGTGGGGGTACATGTGTAAGATAACATTAACGGAAACAAAAACGGATGGGATACATTAGGGTGGCTTTTAGGTAAATTTTGGGTGAAAGGGTTAGCTAATTATTTATACGAATACACGCTAATTTGGTTGCTAAACCAAGACTCGGACAAAGATATACAAACTCTACACAACTCTACATCAATCTCTTTCTTTTTTCCTTTTCTTAACTCTATTTTTCTATTTTTTTTCAAACATAATACA
>BQNB010121768.1:0-20403 GCA_026074375.1 Tanacetum coccineum
CATTAATACATTAAATGAGCCTTGGGACAACAATCTCAATCTTTAATTATATAGTATAATAGTTTCTGTGTTGATGTTATTCTTATGAATTGCCTAAGGCTTCTTAGTGAAACACGATGCGCAGCTTTTTGACACAAATACTAGTTAACAAAAAGTCAAGACAAACAAGGTCAAAATCAGTTACCACTTACTAACTTTGTATATGTTATTTTAGGATACACTATCAGTTTTGGAAAAACGAAACAAGTGTACTCGTTATCGATATATTGGCAAAGAAACAAAAACCATATACTCTTCTGCCTTAAATTAAAGATGAAGTATACCGAGTTGTTATGTCACAATAGCTTGCCATTGCTCGTTGGCCATCTCAGGCTTTTTATTAGTGTTCAAGGCATGATAGACCTCACCAAATGTGTATTTATTGTCGTGGACGTGCACAATGGATCATCATAGTCTTGCACTTTAATCTGCTTTCGCCATCTTATGTCAATAGGTACTTTCATACCACTTTCATCCAATATCTAGTTTGAATTCTAAGATCCTCTTTATGAATTATAAGGCTCTCAAAGACCGGCTTTTACAGAACTGAGATTCCATAGGCCGAAACGAAGCCCTTTAAAGGTATAATTAAGAGTCGAAGCCATGCATTTAGCCCGATTGCTATTCGCCCTTTTTAGCACTAGACTGACATTCTCACGAGTCTACAAGCCTTTCTCATTTCAGTGCTCGCCCTTTGAATCTTCAATAGGGGCCTTTAGTCTTTCGATTAGAGTAAGGGTCACGAGAGAGCAGAGCGTACCGCCCTGCCATTTTTTTTTTGCTGGTTTATTTTTTCGGTCTCATGTTTAATACTTTGTTTTTTTTCTTATATAGGCTTATTTGTTGGGCCTCATGTTTAAAGATTTATTTTTTTGGCTATTTGGGTTTTTTTTAATATAATTTTATGAGATTTGGGTAAATATGTGTTAAGCATGATTGTTCGCGCGTTGATGCGTGACATTAATTGATGCGAGGCGTTAAGTTTTTTATTTTTTTTATTTTGTGCGGGTTTATTTTTCCGGTCTCATGTTTAATAGTTTGTTTTTTTATATGGGTTTATGTGTTAGGCGTCATGTCGTGGGTATTTTTTGATCTGAATAAATCAGTACTTTTGTTTTTTCCTATTTTGTGCCGAGCAATTTTTTTATATTAATTTGTGCGGGCCGGGTTTATTTTTTCGGTCTCATGTTTAATAGTTTGTTTTTTTATATGGGATTATGTGTTTGGTCTCATGTCGCGGATATTTTTTGATCTGAATAAATAAGTACTTTTGTATTTTTGCTTCCTATTTTGTGCCGAGCAATTTTATTTTAAAGTTGCCAAGTTAAAGAAAAAAAAAATTGTCAAATGGGCCGGCCCAAAGTTAAAGAAAAAGAAAAACAAAAAAAAAAAATTTGTCAAATGGCCCAAAGTGGGAGCCCAATGGGCCGGCCACTGTAGCAACTACGTCAAAACAACGTAGTTTTAACTCATTCATAGTATATATCATGTCGCGGATATTTTTTGATCTGAATAAATAAATACTTTTGTATTTTTGTTTCCTATTTTGTGCCGAGCAATTTTAATTTAAAGTTGCCAAGTTAAAGAAAAAAAATTGTCAAATGGGCCGGCCCAAAGTTAAAGAAAAAAAAAACCAAATTTTTTTTTGTCAAATGGCCGAAAGTGGGAGCCCAATGGGCCGGCCACTGTAGCAACTACGTCAAAACGACGTAGTTTTAACTCATTCATAGTATATATATATAATACTAGTTAACAAAAAGTCAAGACAAGGTCAAAATCAGTTACCACTTACTAACTTTGTATATGTTATTTTAGGATACACTATCAGTTTTGGAAAAACGAAACAAGTGTACTCGTTATGCTCGCCATTTGAATCTTTAATAGGGGCTGTTAGTCTTTTGATTAGAGTAAGGGTCACGAGAAAGCAGAGCGTACCGTCCTGCCATAGTCGTGAGTCTGTTTATAGTTGCGACTGTTGTCATAGTCAACAAGGTTGAAACTTCCAAGAAAAAACTTCGAATTGGGAGGGCGATCCTCCCGGTGAACTGGCCGTACCCCAAACCGACACAAGTGAACAAGTAGAGTTTACTAGGGCGCTTGAGAGAACCTTGTCGAAGGAACTCGGCAAAATGACCCCGTAACTTAGGGAGAATGGGTGCTCTCCTATCTTTTGATTAGGAAAGCGGCACATATCAGGGGGTAGCGACTGTTTATTAAAAACACAAGACTTTGCTAAGTGGTAACACGATGTATAGAGTCTGACATCTGCCCGGTGCTGGAAAGTCGGCACCCAAGTGAACAAAAACTGAAACAAAATAGTTGATGCACACGGGGCTTTGGGATTGTGAGACTGGGTCCATCAGGGTTTCGTTATGCTATGTACTCTATAAATATTGTATCAATAAAACATATCAACCACGGGGTTTATTCAATGTCTAATTAGTGGTTTGAAAAAGTTAAAAAGTATATGAAACTACTTGTGTAGTTCGCTCACACCAACAACCAATCTTCTCTAATGTGCAAGTATGTGAATTATCCAATGATATACATGGGTTAATTTAGGTAGTTTTGATATTGTTGCCTTAAAATGTGTCAATATTGTTGGTGAAAGTGAAAAGCAAAGCATTGTTATAGGTGTCTAGGTGTAACACTAACTTCTCCAGTACTTTTTAAACCAGTAATCTTTTTACATATCTAAGATTTAATTTTTTTAAACATTAGTTTTACATTTGAAACTTAACACTGATCTTGTTTTAGTAGTTTTGTAGCGTTGGGGAATCATGATTAAAAAAAGCTAAGAACCAAACTAGCACCTTGGACAGTAAATCCCGAAAAAAAACCTGGCGTTCAAGTTAAGCTGTAAAATAATGACAGGTTAGAAGTAAATTACTAGTGATCAACAATCAAGATTTCTTGCAACATCCTATAACATGTGCTGCTTTATGTAATGTATTTGTTATGCTAGTTTCGTTATAAGAGTGTTGTCCGGTACATGAGTCAAATCAAGACAAAGTTTTCCATGGGAAACAAACGGTGTTGAACAAATAGTGTTACGCAATCTTAAAATAACATCAAAATGATTAAAAAAATGAAACCAAATTTCAGTTTCAATCTAACAGGTTTGAGAAATAACACGAGACTATTGGCATTTACCCTTCACATCATCTTACATAACAAGTTAGATCAAGTCATATCAACTAACTTACAATTTTCCTACACTTACAAACCGCACTAAACATTAAAAAAAGAACACAACATAACATACCTACTTGGCTACTAGATTGGATCTGCACAGTAAGGAAGTATTTAAGTTCCTGGATGGGACGTAGTCATCTTTGGGTAGGTTGTTCTGAGCCTGAACCAGCAGCTGGTGGTGTAGCCGGCACGGTGCTTGTGGAACCATTTTCAGCCGGTGGTGGGACCCCCCATTTGCCATCAGATTCAAGAGGCTCCAAAACATGAACTACACCATCTGAAAGTCCTAAAGCAAACTGATTTGGTTCTTGTGGATGAGCAGCGATCACCAGTGGGTGCACACTCGGATTACTGCAAGAAACACGAGTTCTTGTCAAAGATAACAACAAAATTTCTTTATCATCATCACAGTTATGGTAGGGGGTTAAGTTTTACCTTGTAATATATGCAGACGGATTAATGCGACACCGAAGGCGAAGGTGAGATGCAGTGAACACACAGATGGTTGCATCCAAGAAACTTGCGTAAATCAGCTGACTATCACACGAAAAAGTTGCATGCGATATTGGGGCTGAGGACTCACGTTGAATCCACTGAAGAAAGAACAGATAATAAATAGACGTTTTTTTCTAGATAATCAGTATAAAGAAAATGAATCGACAAGTTACCTGCTTTACGCATTCTAATTTTGTGGTTTCATATATAGCGAGTTGAGTCTCATGAACAACAAGAAAGTGAATTTGATCATTATGAAACTGGACCCGAGTGTCGGACTGTGGTGATGGTGTCCTCCCTGATGGGAGTTGGACGTATCTCGACTTTTGCTTTTCCCATCCATCAGAACTCCATACACAAATCTATGATAAACAGAAAGATGATTGACTTACACAAACAGAAAGATGATTAACTTACATGAGTTACATGAATTTTGGACAAAGATACTTGGCGGGTTTCTTATAAAGATTCTTAAACATTGAATCTTTACTTACCTGAGCGTCAGCACCAGATGAGACTAGTACATTTAGCACATGAGAAAATGCAAGACCCGTGATTCTTTTTGAGTGGCCTTTAAGCTTGCTTTTAACCTATAAAAAAAGAAGTGGTATTGTTACTACCTCACAAGATACCACGTAAATAATTGAGGCGAAAAAGGGTACCTTCATTGTAACATAAATTGGTAAAAATGTGTGCGTTAATTACCTCATCTACACGAACGTTATATATCTGTATTGTTGAGTCATCCATACCAATAGCTATGATATTGTTGTCTTGAGGATGGAATGCAAGAAATGTTGCTGCTGGTGGTGGAGGCATGAACGTTGTCATTGTCTGCAATTGCCCATATAATGTTAAATTAGTTGACTTTGAGGTCAAACTTAGTGCTTCTACTTTTAAAATTTAACATGAAACAAAATTGGTTTCAAATTTTATATCATCATTGCGTGTCCTAATTGAATTTACTCCTTGCAATGTTTATTTCTTTTCAGAAACTATATTGCAATTCATAACAATTTGTAAAAAGAAAGTTGGTCAGTTTGACCATTGAAGACAAAGGTATTAATGATTACCTTGAATGTCATCATATTGAACAAAGAGATCTTTCCTCCGGACGCAGACATAACATAAGAATCATTTTTAGACAAAGCAAAGCAAGCAACAAATTCTTCAGGGTCAGTACTAGCGGCATCGTTAGTCATCAAAATCCCGCTTGAAGGTTGCCATAATTGTGGCGAAACACTAGCTGTTGCCTGCAAGAAAAATTGTGCATTATGAAGGGATTTGACTACCAAATTTCTGAATTCAAGCTTCTTATATTCAGTAAATCATAAGTCACCTTGCCACTTGAATTCCGATCATTACGCTGCCATTTCCAAAGCAAATGGATATTTGTCGATGCTAATGCTAAAATAGCATTTCCTGAATTTGTATATATCAATCTTAAAATCTGTGTGATCAAAAATATTTTGTTAATATCTACACTATAGTAGCGGAAAATAAGTATGCAAAAAAGAAAAACAACTTATGTCAATAGGCTAATTGCCTAGAAAGGAAAGCAGCTTCGGCCTTATTTCTGTTTACGGCAGACAATTATTTTTAGGCCAGAAACAAC
The DNA here is from genome assembly GCA_026074375.1 of Tanacetum coccineum. Taxonomy (NCBI): domain Eukaryota; kingdom Viridiplantae; phylum Streptophyta; class Magnoliopsida; order Asterales; family Asteraceae; genus Tanacetum; species Tanacetum coccineum. Next base: position 5,345 of record BQNB010121768.1, read on the forward strand.
CATTGAAGTTTCAAAATCTTGATTTAAGGTCATTACCTTGGATTAAAGTTCTTTTATACAATTATCTTTATATCATAATATGATAATACCTTTGTTACTCTCATGCTCTCAGGGAGCTTCAATGACCGACACTGAGAAGCTTCACTTATCTCAGTAAGTTTCCAAATCTTTGATTTGTCGTTAGACTCTTCCACAATCCTAGGCTTCACATCTGCCATGCTTCTCGCATCTCCGTTCTAGCATTTAGTCAAAGTCAAACATGAACATAAGTCGTACATGAATATCAAGTCAAAGTCGAACTTCACCACTATAAGTATTGAAATTGATACGTGGAACATTTTTTCAAAGTCAAACATGAGCACATACCACTGCTGAGATGGAGCCAGCTGAAGCAATCCTTTCAGCTAATGCAGCACTACTAGCAGGCATCGGGTTTATGGTAGGCTGCATTTAGAAATAACATTATATGTGAATATAACATGACATAGAACAGCTAAATTCTGAGTTCCAGTTAATCTTAACCTTTGCAGCTTCAGGAGTTCTTGAAGCAGTACCATCAAATGAAAGGTTCTCAAAAGTGCGAAGTAACCGAAGACCATCAGAATTTGCCAATATTTTGATACCGTTATCATTCGCAGAAACAGCCAAGAGAGCACCATCCTTATTAAATCGAATACGCGGGCTTGCCTTTTGATTATAAGTAAGAACAATATTAGTAAAACGTTTATTTTTTCTTTGACAAGATGCTTTCATTGTGAAAAGAAGGTATTAATTACCGGAAGACCACCATCACCATCAACACTTGTCAAAAGCTGAGTATTATCCATATCCCAATATTTGATTGAAAAATCATCACCGGCTGCCAAAAATCTGTTTTTGGTTGTATCAAATTGCACAACACCTAAAGATCTTTTCCGGAAACCCATATAAGTTCTTTTAACAGCCCCTTCACTTTCATTCCATTCTACAATATGTGACTCTCCATCTTTACTAGTCCCACATGAAAAAAGCCTGAATTTTTATAAGAACAAATTGTCATTTTTCTAAATTCCAAAAGGGATGTAAAACAGAAATGCACGAGTCTAGGTTACATCAAACCTTGTCCCATCAGCACTATATGCCATTGTTGTGCACCAGCGACCAGGAGCCTCATAATCAACTCGTGACCCCATGTTATCATACAACCATGCTTTTATCTTTCCATCAAGAGCCGTTGAAAATATGAACTGAATGTTCTCTTTATAATGAGGGCATACAGAATACACAGGAGCTTCATGACCTTCAAAAGTATATTTTTTAGCACCAGTTGTTGCATCCCAGACCTACCCATCAAGAAAATGTCGATTAGCATAAGAATAGATTGCCGAGATTAACTTGGCTACAGATATGTTACACATAAACCAACCTTGATGGTCTTGTCATCCCCACAAGTAATCACGCAGAGCTGCTTGTTGGGATGTGAGAATGCAAGATCGTTTACTCCACCAACATGAGCATCAATCTAAAAAGGACGAAACTGTCATTTTACAAGTTTTATATCCGAATTCAGCAGCCAATAAAAATGAACTAAGTACCTCAACATTTTGTCTGACATCATCTCCCCCATGATATGAATATATCTGTACAAGGTGCCTTGAATATGCAACTCCTGCTCATATAAGAAGAAATTAGAAGATCAACTTTTATCGCATTTGTGCAGAGAAAAATACAATGCCATAAAGTAAAATTAGTGGGACTTACCAAACAACGAACCATCTGGGCTCCAGATTACGCGGTTCACAGAGACACCAGGATCTTTCACTAGAGCCGCCTGCATTCATTTTATAAAACTTTTGAGACCAATGAACCTAAGAACTACCTTAATAAAAATAGTTAAAAAACATTACAAACCTGCAGAGGCATAGAACATGCGCTAAGATTCATAACTTTGAAATTTTTGAGGACCAATTTTTCCCGTGAACCAACTTCCCATAGTCCTATGTCTCCCACATTGGTTCCAACTGATGCATCGAAAAAATGTCAAACACAAAGTCAAGATCTAAACTCTACAGCATAAAAGAGAGAGCTACCAATGCCAAACAGATGACTGATTACCTAAGAGTAATGTTTGTTGAATAGGATGAAAGTCCATGCTCATCGGAGATGAACCCTGATTCAAAGTACGTGCAACTGTTTTCGGCAAGTCATCAGGAGCATTAAAAGCTTGACTATGACTAGCATGCCCCGGGAATGACACAGGCAACACATTTATAGGTAGATTTACCTATGTTCAGTAACGATAAACATCAATGTTTACACTCTAAATGCTTTTTCAAGACTCATATGAAACCAAATTACCTCATCGGTTATCCCCATGGGCCGTGTTCTTTTGCTTATATGATCAATCTCTGCAGACGGATAATCCAAAGAAGGATTTGTCGGGGTTCTTGGATGCTTCAAAGCAGCTGAAATAGATGGACTACCGAGACCAATTGCACTACCTGATATCGTTGGATGAGATACTGTTGGAGGATTAGACATCCAACCCGCAAGAGGAGTAGGTACTGGAGCTGGTGTAGGCTGAAAGGGCTGCACACATATAAGCAGAACAAAATTACACATATATAAAACATAAACCAATGTGGTGAAATTGATATTTAGTACAAAATACAGACCCCATGTGCACCCAAAGGTGGGAAGCCTCCAGCTTTTGGTAATGATCCAAGCAGGGGAGTGTTAGCAGGTGATGGAGCTCGAGCACCATTTGGTTGTCCACACGAATGATCAACGAATAAAGTTTTGATATCCGGATTAGGTCTCGGGTTTTTACAAAGTTGGTGCTGCCAATTTAAGCTTCAATACATATACAAATCAACTAACATCAGCTACCACTGTATTTGTAAGATATGTAGAACATAGTACAAATTAAATGATAAAAGTCACCACACCTTTGATTTATGAGAGTCCGTAACCTTGAATTCTTAAGGTTTGGAAATTGCAACTTGTCACGAAACAAGGGATTTGCTTCAATAAGCTTCTTAAGTTCAACCAACATTATAGCCCTCGCTGATTTAGTATCTCCATATTTGGATAATTGTTCATTCTCCCTAAAATGCAATTGAGATAATTTTACGCAAATAAAATTAGAAACTATAAAAACATCTTTAACAACTTCCCAAAATGTTCACATGTGTTATACCTAAAATTTTCCAAAGTCAATAACTGAGTTATCTCCTTAAAAAGATCTTCATTAAACGATGCAAACACTTTAAGATCTTTCACAAGAATCTCGACTCCTTTGGACCTGTCATGCCTATCAAAGAAATATCAAGTAATCCTAATTAGCACATATACTTGAACCAAATACGCACTCGTCATTCATTAACTTGACAATCAGGGCTTACTTATCCAACGCTTCAAGATACTTCTGCTTCCTGATTTCGAAAAATATCTTCATTGAATACCGATTGTCGTCCACTTTAGTAAAACCAGAAAGGTACTTCTCAACCTCGTCCCAATTCCCGTTATGCACCTCATCCTCAAAATACTTCATATTAAAGAAAAAACCTGATTCTTGTTCAAGCCTACCATAAACCACGAAAAAAATCACATTTTTGAAATAATTTCCAAATAGAAAATTACAAAAATGTGAAGTAAAATACTTACTTATGAACAGTCTCTTTGAACTTTTCTTCATCAAGAAACTGCAATATCAAGAACACTAACTCTCTACTAAGAGAAGACATTGCAACTCCTTTGTCCCTAAATCAAGATTTCAATAATAGTTAAGGCTCTAATAAAACAGATCTGAATAAATTATAAACCCCCAAAAAATGAAATATTTAAAATCAAATAGACAACAAGGTTAGCTACCTAAATATATTTTTTTAAATATTCCCATATTAGAAAACAATATTTTTTCCCCATAACCCCCAACCAAAAACCAGATCCTTGAAGAACCTGATCTTTAAAGATCAATTTAATTATCCAAACATCTAAAAAGCCATATTTACTTTTAACAAGATAAATATATGAACATGCACCGACATATATCACTAACAATTATAACAAAAGTTATACTTCCCATCTTTTTATTAATTTCAAGAAATAAAAAAGCAGCTTTAAACCACTAGGAATCTAAGATGCAAAAATAAAGAAAAAAGGGGTTTCACAAATTGGAATAATAAAGCAAGCCAAGAGATAATTACACCTAAAAAAAGTAAAAAATATATATATATTCAAGAAACACAAACCTTAACAAGACAGAACACAAAGAGATCAAGAAACACAAGCAGGTTTTTAAGGCCTAAAAAAACCAAAGCTTTCTCTCTCTATAAAAAATTATTAAAAAAAAAGACATTACTTGCAGAAGAAATGGTGATTCTTATATAGAAAGTGGGTGAGGATAGGAAATGATAAGTACAGTTACTTATCACATTCTAAAACCACTTGACAGATTGATAAGTTGAAGAGCTTATCATAAGTACAGTTTCACGTGGGTCCCATACAAGCCAGCTTGGCTCATCGGCTAAGATTCTCCGACCGACAGTGTACTGTGGCTTAGGTTTAAAGTAAGGACCGTTGATTTGTGAGATGTGATGATCTAACGGTGTGTGATTAATGAAAGTGAAGTGTGAGATGTGGGTCCCAGTTTTTTTGTTTTAAAGTGGAAGTTGCACAGTTTATAGGTGTTGTGGGTTTATGACTAAGACCGAGATATTGATTGGTAGGTATTTGAATGATTGATGAGATGAGATTGAGGTAAAATATCGCGAGTGAGAAAGATTAGTTAATTAGATCACTCGTGCTTGTATTTAGTAAAAGGTGCCTAAATATTCGGAAAAGTATTTATACTAATCAAAGTGTCTAGATATCTATGTCCACTTGTAACATTATTAGATTTAAACCCGTAACTCTATCACCGAAGAGATGTAGCAATAATTTAACATCTCAAACATATCAAAATTTATTGTTTGGCTTCCATAACCTGGTGGTAACATGAACAACCACAGCTAGGGGTGAGGAAAAAAACCGGTTCCCAAATCGGAAACCGGTTCCGACCCGAAAACCGAACCGGTCAAACCCGGTTTTGACCAAACCGGTTTCGGTTTTGGCCAAACCGGGGGTTTGGAACCGGTTTGGCTTTTTTCGGCCGCCACCGGTTTGACCACCGGGTTTTGGAACCGGTTTGGACCCGACCCGGATTTTTTAGGATAAAAATGGGTCCCGGGAATTTACTTTATCAGATTTTCTTATCTATTTAGATTTATTTTCCTTGTGGAATAACTGGGATATGATAAACTGGATTTTCTTACCCTATAAATAAGTGTGTGTATTACAACTTAAATCACAACTTACATTACATACAATCCTTCTTAAGCAAAAAAAAAAACCTATCCACCTCAATGGCAAGTGAATCCGCCTCAGGCTCAGCTACTACCGGTGTTGGTTCAACAAGTGCACTGGGAATTCGTGAAATCATACAAACCACTCGAAACAATGAAATTTGGAAAAGACTTAACATGTGCATTATGACCAACGGTCAGAAAAAAGCTCAATGCAAGCATTGCTTTAATTTCTTGTCGGTGGGTTCCAACACGACGTTGAAGCATCATATAAGTCATCCACATTGTGAAGTATTAAAGGCGCAGCAGAATCAGAATCCGGAAGCGGGGCAAACGTCGATGGGAAGAATGGCAAATTTTCATTTCAAAGTCCCGGATTATCTTCGTGAACAATTCGCGGGGTTGGTGATTCAACGGGGGTTACCATTCAACCACTTTGACCACGAGCAGACAACGAGGGTGTTCCAGAACACTATGCAACCAAGATACACTCATGTAAGTCGTTCTACTCTCAAACGTGATGCAATGAAATTATGGGTAGCGGCTAAACAAGCAACAATTGATGGTTTTGCTAACTTAAATAATAAGGTCAACCTAACAACGGATATATGGTCCGCTCCTCATAATTTGCCGATTCTTACATTGTGTGTTTACCAAGCCATATTGGATTGAAGTCCAAGTACTGGCAATGATGAAGCGGGTCAATTATCGTTCGAAGAGTTTTCGTCTGCTCACTCGGGTACAAACTTGAAGTATATGTTGGAAAAAGTCTTTGTCATGTATGGTTTGAAAGAAAAAATTATGTCAATTACTTTGGACAATGCTAGCAATAACACAAGCGCCATGGATAAACTAAAATTAAAATACAACCCAAACCAATGGGAGGGTAGGTTTTATACACCAGTACGGTGTGTTCACACATCCTTAACTAGGTATGTGCAAGCTGTATTAAAAAGGTCCCCATCATTAATCAAAATGAAAGAGGTTCTAGTCAAACAAATGTTAAAAGATGTTTTTAAATCTGGTGATAAAATCCGAAAACAGCTATATTAAGTCAGTAAGATGCAGAAAAACCTTGTTATTCACCAAATTGGGACGTTGATACACGATGGAACTCCACTTTTGAAATGTTCGAAAGTGGTTTGAAACAGAAAATGACGTTGGCGTATTTTCATGACATTTTGGTCAATAAGAATGGTAGAAGGTTTAAAAAATTTCCGGATGAATATTGGGTTCTTATTGAATCGTTAAACCATACTTGAAGGTGTATACAAAATGCAACGGTTATTTTTGTCGAGGGTTACTACACAACATCTCCATGGTACTCCAACAGATTTTCTCCATAATTGCAAATTAATCTGATTTATAGAACTTAGGGGGGGGTGTTGTCCATGTATGGATCAAACCAATGAAGAAAAACTTAAAAGTATTTTGAAAACATCCCAACGATAATTTACTTGTCAGCCGCTTTTAAATCCCTGTTTTAAATGTATCCGGGTAGACTAGTCTTATTGAGAATATAAGTAGGAGACTTGGATTTTGAAGATGATCGGTTTGCAACTAGGTCATTGGATTGGTTTTCACGAATCTTTCCAAGATTTGTATAATATGTCATTATTCAAAATATGTAACAAACCAGACTCAATCCACAAGCGGTGGAGTCTTCATCGGGGTGAGTCGTATTCCTTATGCTCGTATTGCCACAGAACGGTTTTAACCAACTTAAAAAAAAGAAGTCAATGGTGATCACCTACAATGTCCAACTCCACGAGTATACAATATCTCAAAACCATTTTGTCTCAGGACTTTCAGCCCAAGGACTTTGCATACTATGATGTAATTGGGGTTTTTGAAATCAAAGGAAAAAATCAAGTTTCCCTGTTCTATCCCGCATGGCCATGGATATATTAAGTGTCCCAAGTGCTTCTTCGTAGCATCTGAATCAGCATTTTCACAAGTGGTTAGGTTTGTTGACAATCCCGACGAACAAGACTAACTCCGAGTCTTTAAGAGATGGCATGTGCTTGGAAGAGGATCACTTAGACGCTCATGGAGCGTAAACACATACACCTCTCTTCTTGAACTACCCTTAGCCGTTTTGAAGAAGGTTTCCTTTAATGACGAGGTGCAACAAAATGAAGCATTCAACTTACCGATCAAGAATTGCGTAAGATGCTAGTAAGCGAAGGCTCGTTGTCCCATGAGGACGACGTCGTGATTATTGATGAGCACGGAGCCGAAGATGACCAAAACCGAGAGGGAGGGTCTATGTCACATGGTACACTTACTACTAGGATTGTGTTGTATTGTCCTAATCTTAATTTGTTTGTGATTCCTTTATGTATTTCGTTTATGTTGTATTTCGTTTATGTAATATTATGGTTTGTATTCAATAAAAGTTAAAGGTTAATCAGTTTATAGTATAACAACACCAAAAAAAAAAAAAAAAAAAAAAAAAAAAACCCGGTCAAATCGGTTTTAGTGTTTAAAACCGGAACCCGAACCGGTTCCAAACCGGCAAACCGGTTTCGGCTCAACCCGGTAACAAACCGGTTCCAAACCGGTTCAGGGTTTGGGTAAACCGGTTTCGGCTCCGTGTTGACCGAAACTGGTTCCTGTTTGACTCAAACCGAACCGATCTGGTTAACCGATTTGCGCACGTCTAACCACAGCGGTGAAAGGAGGCAACTTTATTAACACTGAGGGCTCGTTTGTTTGAGGTGTGTAGGTATGAATATATGAGATTAAAAGTTATAGATGTTGTTTGGTAAGAGTTTGATGGATTCAACTAACCCACATACTCATTAAATATGAAATCAAGCTTGTAAGACTGATAGTAATGGGATCAAATGATCCGGTCGGTCTACCTAAATTAATGCCTCCCCTCTTTTTACGGAGACCAAATGAGACGCGTCCCCCCTAGACTATCGCATATGTTTGGTCTGTCAATGAACCTAAAGAATGATTTGGTTTGTGTGTGTCATTTTTGTGAGGTTGTTTTTTGTTGTGACTGCAATCTCTTTACTATGAGTGTTTGGTCTAGAAAGAAGAAAGCTAAGTCAGCGCTAATGTGATGTAGTTGATTTAGTCACGTTTCTGGTTGCATTACTATGAGTCTAAGTAATGTTTTAGGCTGGACGGTATGGAGTATAACTCACCGTGTGAGATTTAAACTCACACGGTGAGTTCTATTCCGGCCCTAAAAAGTCACGCGTGACTTATGTTATTTAGGGTGAGTGACTCACCTCGGTGAGTTACAAACAAAGTGGGTCCCTCTCTTTTTTATTTACTGTATTCTATTTGATTGTGAGTGTGTGTGGTATTTAGTGAGGTATATTTTATATAAGTGAGCATTTTAATGAAAGGTGAGTTTATGGTTGCTATTACGGTTGAAATGTGAGTTCTAGTAAGTTAAGTGAAAGGAGAGAGAAAGTTGATGTGGTGCTGACGTGTAAGGTGAGTTTACACTCACCATACCATCCAGCCTTAGAACTCATTTCTTTCTCTCTCTAAAAAATATTATATAAAATTATTAGACTAGTAGTAATGCAACCACACAAAGTAATTAAATCAGACTGCAATATCAGCTTTACCACAACTTTCTCTCTCATAGACCAAACACCCGTAGTGATGACCGCAGAGTTAACTAAACAATTTAAATATATATATATATATTTATTAATAGTGGGTTTTAAAAAGCAAGGTTTTAAAAAAAATCTCTTTTTAAGTAGCAAACAACTACTTTTCTCTCCTTTTAGCTTTCATTTGTTCGATTTGACAGCAGACCATAACTTTAAAAAGGTTGGGGGGACACGTATATTGGGTTCTTCCGTAAAAGGGTTGGTCAGGTGGAGACCGACTTAGTCTTAGGGGGTGTTTGGTTCGCAGTATGTTGAAAAGAATTGTAATTTGTCAAGAGAATTGTAATTTGAATTAATTGTAATTATAAGAGTTGAATGTGTTGAATTATAATGTGTTGGAAATGTAACTGATGTATTGTATCATTGTGTTTGGTTGGATCTCAACGTAACATAATTTAAAAAACTTAAAGATAATAATAATAATAATAATATAATAATAATAATAATAATAATAATAAATATTTAAATATAATAATAAGTAATAATTCTTATTGTAATTTTTTAAACATAAGAATAAGTAAAAAAGTAAATTTGTTAATAAAATATAATAATAATAATAATAATAACGGTAATAATATTATTATTATTATTTTCAAATGTATTAATCAAATTAAATTTTAATATAAAATTATTAATAAAAATAAAATGAAGATATATTAAACTTATAATATAATATTAATAGTATTTATTATTATTATTATTATTATTATTAATACTAATGATTTAAAGTATAAAATACTGAATTACAACTTAATTCAAAACTTTTCATCCAGCTTTATATGTAATTTGAATTCTCTCTTTTGATGTAATTATAATGACTGAATTACAATTACAATGCAAACTATACAACCTACGTAATGTAATCTTAATTACAATACTCTACATTCTGCGAACCAAACAGCTTACGTAATGTAATCAAATTACAATTACATCCAATTACAACTAATCAAACGCCCTTCAGTGTCAATATCTTTCTTCATTTCATTCAAGAATAATACATTTCGATTTATCTTTTAGTTTTAACTTTTAATCAACTTATATAATTTTTCATTAAACCCTCCATGTTGGAGAATTGCGGATGTCTTAAATATTTGTAAAAGGGAAAGTGAGTGGCGTGGTAAAGAGAAGGTGTTGATAAAAATATAATGCCTAAAAACATTACTAATATTTTTTTCACATCTTTACGTTTTGATAATCACAAAATATAAAAACGTTCAACGTAAAATTAAACGTAAATAAGTAATTAGTAGTAAATTCTCATTTCAACAAATACACCACTTAAAGGTATGAATAAATAAATGTTTAATGCATTTTATGATCAAAAGAATTTTTTATTCAACCTCACACTTTTATAAATTATAAACACTACAAAACATTTTTACAATTAAAAGAAATAATTTATTCAAAATAAACATTTTAAAATTCAAATTTTCAAACTTAAAATGGCTAAAGTTCCAAAAAATTCCCCCTACACAAAAACAAACTGGGAAAGCCCTAGTCTTGGGCGAACCCCTTAAATACACGGCCGGCCCCCTTAAAATTAAGGGGATCGCCCACCTATTTAAGGGGACCGCCCCTAGGTAGACGCTCCCCCAGTTTGTCCTATAAATACTGGACTTTTCCCCACAATTTTCTTACCTTTGCACTCATTCTTTCTGTTCTAAAACAACCCACACACCTCATCAAAATCCTTTGATCATTTAATCATAAAGCTTTGTTTACAAGTGATCCAAGCTCAATTCCTCAAGTGCGAGAGAAGAATACTTCCATCCTCAAGTGAAGAAGTATTACACCTTTGTGTGTTGTTGCAATCTTATTGCATCCATATCATAACTTGTAAATCTTGTGTATATCTTGTATTTATGTGTAGTAGCTAGATCTTGGCGATCTTTGTAAGTATAGATAGATCGTGGTGATCTTACCAAGTAGTGTTAGTCATTTGTGGCATAAGTAGTGTGGTGAAGTGAAGTCGTGAAGTTGTGAGGAAGTCTTGAAGTTGTGAAGAAGTTGTGAAGTTGTGAAGTCGTGAAGTTGTGTTGTGATAGATTGGTTCTAGCTAAGATTAGAACTCGACATTTAGCTTTGTGTCGTAAATCGGTGTAAGCAACGTTGTGTACGGTTTTCTCCGCCATAAGGGAGCTTGTTGACATAGTGAAGAAAACTCTCGAGTTAGGTGCTCGGGGAGTGGAGTAGGGCGAAGAGGTGCTTCGTTACCGAACCACTATAAATCCTCGCGTTGTGGTTTGATTGTTCTTACTCTTATCTCTTGTCTTACATTATCTCCTCATACTATCATATCAATTGTTTAGATAAATATATTGTTCATATTGTGCAAGTGTTGAGTTCACATAAATTCAAATCTAGAATTTTTTACAAACACTTCAAAACCTTTAATTAAAAAGTGGTAAACTATTCAACCCCCCTTCTAGTTTTCCACAATTGGTATCAAGAGCCACGCTAAACAAGATTTTTAAAATAAATTGTATTTTAAAACTTGAATCGATCTATGGAATCGGAAAAATATTTAGAAGGGCAATCTATGCAAAGACCACCACTATTTGAAAGTGATGGATTTATTTATTGGAAAAATAGATTTGAAACTTATGTGAAGTCAAAAGATCTAGATCTTTGGCATGTTATTACCGATGGTGATTTTCCTCCTATTCAAAATAATCCCGAAACTAAAAAGGATGAAGTTGTACCTTTTCATAAACAAAATGATGATCTTAAAAAGAAACTTGCAAAAAATAATGAAGCTAAAATGGTAATTTATAATGCTTTGCCACGTAAAGAATACGAAAGAATTTTTATGTGTCAAACCGCAAAAGAAATTTGGGATACTTTGCTAATCACACATCAAGGTAATAATCAAGTCAAAGCTAACAAAATAGATCTTCTTGTTCAACAATATGAACAATTTACGATTCCGGAAGAGGAATCAATAGATAATGCCTTTGCTAAATTTAACACTATTATTACTAGTCTAAAAGCACTTGATGAAGGTTTTTCTAGCAAGAATTGTGTTAGGAAATTTCTTAGGGCATTACATCCAAAATGGCGCGCGAAAGTCACGGCGATTGAAGAATCAAAGAATCTAACAACCTTACCTCTTGACGAACTTATTGGAAACTTGAAAGTCTATGAAGAGGTAATAAAGAAAGACTTCGAAACGGTCAAAGGCAAGAAAGAACAAAGTAGATCTCTTGCATTAAAGGTGAAAAAGGAAGTAAGTGATGAAGATAGCTCAAGCTCCGATAGTGAAGACGAAGAGTATGCTATGGCCGTAAAAGAATTCAAGAAATTCTTCAAGAGACGAGGAAGATTTGTAAGACAACCACGAGGCGATAGAAAAACATTCCAAAGAAGTAGAAATGATGGTTATGGTAAAAGTGAAAGAAAATGTTTTAGATGTGGTGATCCAAATCACCTCATTGGAGAATGTTCAAAGCCGCCAAAGAACAACGATCAAAGAGCATTTATTGGAGGAGCATGGAGCGACAATAGAGAAGATGAAGTAGGAAAGACTAAAGATGAAACTTGCCTTGTAGCTCAAGCGCCCGATGAAATATAGAGAAAACGTTATTGGTAATCTAAATCAAAGAACTCTTAGGTCGCAAGCTCAAGACAAAAGCAATTTATTTTACTTTATTTCGACAATAGAACCTAAAAGGGTTTTTAGATAGACAGGTTACTAAACTATCAATTTTTATTCGCCTAAGTTACTAAACTTTTTTTTGTTCATTTGGGTTACCGGACTATCGAAGTTTGACTTTAAGGTTACCGAACAACAAAAGTGTGTTCATTCAGGTTACCTCGTATACTGGCAACCGGGATACTATGTTTTGTCTTTCTTCACGTCAGCTTTTTGTAGGCCCAATTATACAACTCAGAAACTTATCAGGTTATTTGACATGTATGTTACTCAACTTTGCGAATTTGTTCGCTTAAGTTACTAAACTTTTTTGTTTTGTTCATCTAAAAATACCTCTAGAAAATACATGTTTTTATACACGTTTTTATCCATGTTTTTATATGCATTTTTATACGCACTTTTTTATACACGCTTTTATACACACGTATACACGTTTTTATACACATATTTTTTACACGTTTTTATACACACAGTTCTATGTATATTTTTATACATTTTTATATTTTTTATGCACACAATTTTATATATTTTTATACACAATTTTATATATTTTTATACACACAATTTTATATATACTTTTTATGCACACGTTTTTATACACATATTTTTTACACGTTTTTATGCACACGTTTTTATACAGATTTTTGTGTGTATAAAACCGTGTATAAAAATGTGTGTATAAAAATTTGTTTATAAAACCGTGTATAAAAATATGTGTATAAAAACGTGTGTATAAAACCTTGTATAAAAATGTGTTTATAAAATTGTGTATTAAAATATGTGTAAAAACGGGTGTATAAAACCGTGTAAAAAATGCGTGTATAAAAACGTGTATAAAAATGTGTGTATAAAAATGCGTGTATAAAACTGTTGACAATGATGAATTGAGAGGAAAACACACAGTGAAAGTGAGTTCATTGAACTAAAAATGAAAAATATTACAGGGTATTTATACAAGAAATGAGCGAGAAAAGATAAAACTGACTCTAACTAACTATCTTCTAAAGTTACAACATAAACCCCTAAACTTTCTATAAGTTACACTTTGGTCCTTGTAGTTTCTGCAAAGCTTCTTTTACAAAAACCGTGTATAAAACTGTGTATAAAAATGTGTGTATAAAAACGTGTGTATAAAAAGATGTGTATAAAACCGTGTATAAAATTATGTGGGTATGAAAACGTGTTTATAGAAATGTGTGTATAAAAATGTGTAGATAAAAAGGTGTGTAAAAATGGGCAAAGTCTAGTAACTTAGGTGAACAAATTCGTAAAGTTCAGTAACTTATTTGTATCAAAAGTCAAATGCCACGCTAGCAATGTAACCAGGAATTAGCACTAGCAACCGGTCACCGATAGTTCGATACCAAATTTAACCGGTTTTGATAGTCCAGTAACCCAAATGAACAAAAAAAAGTTTAATAACTTAGGCGAACAAAAGTTAATAGTTTGGTAACCTATCTATCTAAATAAATGAGGCGTTAAAAGATGAAAATTGGGTAATGGTCATGCAAGGGAAACTAAACCAATTCAAAACAAATAATGTTTGGGAACTAGTCCCAAATCCCATGGATATGACCATTATAGGAACAAAATGGGTATATAGAAATAAACTCGATGAAAATGGTGTCGTAACTAGAAACAAAGCTAGGTTAGTCGCCCAAGGATATAATCAAAAAGAAGGAATTGATTACGAAGAAACATATGCACCCGTAGCTAGACTAGAGTCCATAAGAATACTTTTAGCTTATACTTGCACATTAGACTTTAAGTTATACCAAATGGATGTGAAGAGTGCATTCCTTAACGGTTTTATCAATGAGGAGGTTTACGTGAGGCACAACCTCCGGGATTCATTGACTTCGCAAAACCTACTTATTTCTACAAACTTAAGAAAGCTCTTTATGGTCTAAAACAAGCCCCAAAAGCTTGGTATGATCGATTAAAAGCCTTTCTTATTAAAATTAATTACTCCATGGGAATGGTAGATAACACACTCTTTACTAAAAAGAAAGAATCCAATCTCATTATTGTCCAAATATATGTTGATGACATTATATTCAGATCAACTTGTCAAGAAATGTGTGATGACTTTTATAGGTTCCCAAATTCACACAATCATGTATTAAACTATTAAACTACGAAAGTCGTACGTTTAACTATTAAACTACGAGCTATAATAAACAGTAAAATACACGGGGTGACCGAGTCTTTTTCTAATATATAACAATCTAGCGCCCTTAACGCTTCCTCAGAATGCTCGAACACGGCGCTTTGATTTGTTGTTGTATGGTTTCTAAACATTGAAGGACTAAAAAGGTGTTTATGTATGTGGGTGCCTTTGATGCGAACTGTGGGCTACCGGATTTACTGATGGTTGATTTTTGGTCATTTATGACGATGGTTTCTTCGAAATCGTATAAAAGGATAATTGTTATGGACGGT
>BQNB010121769.1:3079-20403 GCA_026074375.1 Tanacetum coccineum
AATGTATTTTTGAGTACGTTTTTAGTCATTTAAGTACGTTTTTAATGGTCAAAGGTATGTGTATTTAAACACATACCATTGGACATGTTGTATTTCGGAGCAACCTAAAGGGAAAAGTCGTCGGTAGAGGTAATATTACTCATGACTCCATTACAGTTACCAATGTTGAACATGTTATTGGTCTAGCTTTTAACTTGATTAGCGTAGGTCAATTATGTGATGATGATTGCGTAGTTAGCTTTACTAAAGTAGATTATACTATTAGTAAAAATGGTAAAACACTAGCTAACTGACATAGGAGAAATGGTATATATACTTGCAAATTGGGAGATAACTCTAAACAACAAATTTATCTTGCATTCATGGTGGATAACTCAATGCTTTGGCATAGAAGGTTAGGTCACGCCAATATGTGGTTAGTTTAAAACCTAGCTTCTAACGAGTTAGTAAGGAACCTACCAAAGTTGAGTTTTAAAAGACACGTTTGTGATACGTATAGTATATGGAGTCAATGTAATGCAAACAATAAGACTAGGAACCATCTAGGATAGCTCAGATGGCCACCAAGGGTAACCTTGAGGAGGTTGTTACCACATGCGAGAGGTCTCGGGTTCGAGCCTCACTGTAGGGGTTTTCCTTCAGGAGCGAAAAAGGAGTAGGGTTTATCCCCTAAGGCAAATGTTCCTTGCATACTGCCCAATTGGATGTCACTGTGAGCTCAAATCACTAACAACTAACTTGCCGTTCTTAAAAATATAGGACTAGGAATGAAGTGTCAACTACTAGGGTTTTAGAGTTGTTACACTTAGATTTTTTTGGTCCATCTCAAATTCAAAGTTACAGAAGCAACTTCTATACTTAAATGCTTGTAGATGATCACTCAAACTACACTTGGGTTGTGTTCGTAGAGTTCAAGGATGACATCTTAGAAAAGTTTAAAATCTTATGTAAAAGGCTTGAAAGCCTACATGATTGTTCTATTGTTTCAATTGTAACAAATCATAGTAGTGAATTTGATAAATGCAATATGGGAACTTTTGTGAACAACATGAAATGTCTTATAACTTGCCAAGCCCGTTCATTTCTCAATCAAGTAAGATTGTTGAAAGAATGCATCATAGGTTAAGAAAGATGAGTCGTACTATGTTAGACAAGCAATCCATTCCACAAAAGTTTTGGTGTCATGCATTAGATACGGAAACATACATCTTTAATATGGTTTATATTAGAAAAGTCATTATTAAAACACCCTACGAAATCTTTAGAAATAGGAAGCCATCATTAAAGTACTTTAGGGTCTTTTGTTATAAAGTATTTATACTTAACACTAAAGTACATCTCACCAAGTTTGACCTAAAGTCATACGAAGGTGTGTTTTTAGGATACTCTCAAACTAGTAAAGCATATATAGTGCTTAACAAGGAAACAATGAGAATTGAGGAATCTCTCAATGGTACCTTTGATGTGAGTTTGACCAAGCCTAAGTCATTTCCTTCGGTAAAAGATGATAGGATCATTGAACATGTAGTTCAAAATTCGGTTAGGTCTCCATCATTAGAAGTTAATGCCTCAGAGCTGGGTTATCCTAAGAGTCTAATAGAAGCTAGAGGCCATCTAATAGAACAAGTAATTTATGAGTTGAATGAGAGGACACTTAGGTCTAAGACAAAACAAGCTTAGGATTTCCGCATGACATTTTCCAAAAGTCTAAATTGCAGTCTAGTTGAGGTTGTTCATGGTTGACATGCACCATAAGATAGTGATTTAAGTGAGTGAGGGGTAAAAAATAAAGATAGAAGTCTAGAGGTCATTTACATACCCTATTAGAGATATTTATGCTTTTAGAGCTTATGTGCTATGTGCTAGGACTTATGTGAAAGGAATGGAAGTTAAGAAACATTGTTGTTTTAACGAGATAAAGGATAAATGTCAATACATTATTCAAACTATGGTTGACATTATCTCAGATTCTACATGTCAAACATATGTGCTATGAACAAGAAATTTGATCTACATCTTGCCAATATTGTGGTAATCATCACTTGACATATTTAAATATGTGACATCAACTTATTCGTAACAGTGCATGCTCTATTTCCCATGATAGACATGAAAGATTGAATAGACAAATTCATTGAAAAAATCACTTTAGATCACAACTCACCCTTGTGTTAAAAATGTTGCATTTGTGTCAACTTGGTCATTTTATGTGTTGATTGCATGCTATGTGTATTAGGATACAAAAGAAAAGAGGATAACTTTATGCAAACATACAAACTACTCACGTAGTTAGAGAGAATTATTTTGAAATATAACTCGGTATGGTATTGCATAACATACTAAAGTACACAAAGAATAAACATGATAATATAGCTATTTCATCCGAGAAACTATGGAATTAACTCACCATACACTATGGTAGTTAATATTATCAATGTTGACACAACACATCGACCATAAGTCTGAGATATTATGCTTAGCAACACTTTGCTATTGTATAATGGATTATGTGTCCAATATGTGTAAAATATCTAAAAATGATTTAAATACACATTAAAGTAGGCTTGATAACTTGTACCACTCATCCGAGATCCTAAGTATTTTCCTTGTAATGCAATGAAAATAAAGTTATCAACTCTGAAAATATAATATGATGATTAAGGATCTCTACACAACAAACTACAATGGAAGTATCATGCATGGACAAACTATGGTGCATGCATGCATAATTGTAGGAACTAGCTTGTGTAACTTGATCATCTAATTTCGGCCAAATCCTAATTAAATCTCAAATCACCAAGGCATAATTATCTTCCTAACAGAGTACTTTCCTTACAAAATGCATAACCACATTAAACTTTAAGAAATCAAAGGTACTAAGTCTAATCACTTAAGAATCACTTGCTAATCTAGAATCTTATACCTAACTTAAATCTTACCACTATAAAAGGATGTTAAATGTAATCACTATCACCATCACTCTTATTAATCAACTCTCTCTTAGTTAAATGGCTCCTAGATGTCTCATGGAGTATGAAGTCTCAAACTATAAACCCTATAAAACCCCTAATCTCCTTGAAGGTCGGCATTATGACAATAACTTCCTAGTCATCGCTCACATAACATGACCCTTTTCTCTTTCAAAATGCTTCTCATTTTCTCAACTACCATTCTATATCTATCTACGTCACATTCAAGAATTTTATGCTAAGCTCTACTTTAATAGGATATCTGCCACCCTTCATTTCAACATGTATGGTCATGACTATATATGGAGCCTAAGTGATCTAGGAAAGGCCATAAACATCTTACATCATGGTCTAATGTTCTATTATAGGTCATATGAAACAAAAGATTTCAAAAAAATTAAATTTTATCGTCGCATCTCATGTTGCAATGATCTTTTGATTGGTGGTGCTTTGATTCAAAACACCATCCTAAAACCTGAGTTTCATAGTAAAGGAACTCCATCCTAGTCATAAGATAAATCACAACTCAATGCTCGATTAAGAAATTGGGCAGATGTGATCTTAAATGTGTTTGTAAAGATTAAAGCCAAGGATTAATTACCCATCATTGTTGGTTACATGCTCTATTATATTGAGTCCAATATTCCATTCAACTTTGCCTACTTTGTAGCCAAACGCATGAGTTATCTCAATAATGTGGCAATTCCTTACGCTAGGGTCATAACAATGATTTTTGAGTACATCAAGAACCAACATCCTAACGATACATCTCGAATGGTTAAAGTTGATGATATGCATCCCATGTATCCTCCTTTCTCTATGGACTCTCTAATAGACTAAATACACTAGTTTCTAGACCTATTTATGCCCTAGTTGATGATAATTGTAACTTTAAATGTTAAACTCTTGTGAAACTTATGTGTGACTCATTAATATATGTTTTATTTTTGTGTTAATCTTCCTAGCATGCTCAACAAAAAGTAATTAGAGTCATGAATAACTATACATATAAAATGATAAAATATGTATATGCAACAATGTACAAAGTCACAATAATCCACATTACTTATCCATGTTTCCAAGTCTCCAAATGGTAAGCTAACCCATGTTAGACTTAAACATGTGTATATGTTTGTTGCTTGTATTGTCTTGTGTTTGCTTATTGCTAGTTGTAGCCAAGAACACCCTGAAGGTCATGCTCTTGACCCATGGATCTCCGCCTTAAAAGAAGGGGGGGCAACAATCTAAGGGAGCATGTGTCATGATATCTACCTTCTACTTCTACAACGATACCAACCTTCTAATAAAAGACCAAGATCCTGCCTTTTTGATTTGACAAAATGGGGAAAAGGAAAGCAAAGAGCGAGATGCTTATGGAAGCATCAAGGGAGAAAGCTAATATAGCTAGCTATTACAGAAGCAAAGAGCCATAGCATACATGAAAGTAGATAAGCTATGTAAGACTCATAAGGTGAAGACAATGTAATGTGCAAGTTTCACCAAATTAAAAGGCCAAGATCAAGACGCAATCTACATTAATGGCGGTCTTCATCTTTGCTACGTTTGTAATTTTATTTGCTTTCTGAAATTTTATTTGTCATCATCATAAAGGGTGAGATTATTGGTGGGGACATTGTTGGTGCAACATTGAATATGATCTCCTTTATGTTTTAACAATGACAAATAAACGTTCGCAAAACGTAAAATAAAAAACGATAGCCAAAATCCGTAAAACCAGCTGTTTGCCTCTGGCGCGCTAGGCACGTGGCCAGCGCGCCACTTGCAGATTCCGATTAACGAATTTAATTTTGTCGGCTTTACTCTTACCTGACACTTGTGGAAACTTTAATAAAGGTATGTATATGATATTTGAGCATTTAGGAACACTCCAAATGAGGTTTAGACTTAGAGGGGAGCAAAAATAAATCCTCCCATTTTTCAACAAAACGCCAACTCAAATCTTTTATCAAACGCCTCTAGCCAAGGCCAAAACTTCTTTCTAAACCTAGTATAATCATATTTTCAACATACCATCAAACGAAATTATTCATTTGACCTTAATCCAGATTTTCATTGTTCCTAATCACGTAACGGGTTTTACTCCCTCATTGGTCAAACTAAGTCAAAGGCACCTTGCGTAAACGTGTCCTTTCCTGTTATATGATATGCTTTACCTGAGATGCAAAGCACTTAGCATGTTTGTATCAAGATGATTAGTTATCAAATCCATTATTGATTATCATGTATTAAAGTCTAAATGACTAACTGAGTTTGTGGTATTTGGAGGTTAATTATGCTTTGAGTTTTCTCACATCCTTACCAATAAATGTTTTACAAACTCACACATGTATTCCTCACATGTACAAGATTGTTGATAGAAATAATGCCTAAAAATATTATTAATATTTTACACATCTTTACGTTTTGATAATCACAAAATATAAAAACGTTCAATGTAAAATTAAACATAAACAAGTAATTAGTAGTAAATTCTCATTTCGAAAATTATATCACTTAAAGGTATGAATAAATAAATGCTTAATGCATTTTATGATCAAAGAAAATTGTTATTCAACCTCACACTTTTATAAAATATTGTAAACATTTTTATAAACATTACAAAACATTTTCTATAATTAAAAGAAATGTTTTATTCAAAATAAACATTTTAAAATTCAAATTTTCGGATTTAAAACAGCTAGAAAGTTCCAAAAAATTCTCCCTACACAAAAGGACAAGCTGGGGAGCGCCCACTCTAGGGCGGCCCCCTTAAATACACAGGCGGCCCCCTTATTTTAAGGGGACCGCCCACCTATTTAAGGGGACCGCCCATAGGTAGACGCTTCTCCAGAATGTCCTATAAATACTGGACTATTCCCCACTTTTTTCTTTAAATGCCATCTCACCAATCTAACTTACCTCATCTCATCTTCTCATCTCAACCATTCATTTTGGATGTGATCTTAGGCTCTAAATCATCACATCAATCCAACCTATTGCCAACTCACTTCTAATCAGGGTTCTAAAAGGCACACCATGACGCCGCTAAGGCCTCGTAAAGGCGCAAGGCGTGACCTCCACGCTACGCAATAGACCAAGGCGTAGGCTTAAGACTTGAGGTAAGATGAGAATTAGACAACGTGATAAGGCGTGATGCGTGGAAGCTTTTTTAAATTTAATTTCGATAAAAATCGCTTTTTCTGTAGAAATGAAAAAGATTGATAGTTTCTTAACTTTATTCCTTATGTATGACACTTTTTGTAAACTCAATATATTTGAAATATGATATAAATATATAAATTTATAAATATTTTCATATTTTGTGCCGCTTTAAATCGCCCCTTAAAAAATGCCATGACTCGCCAGGGCTTGTAAGGCGTGAGGCTTGGCCATGCCGCCACGCCTCACGCTATTTATAATCTTTCTTCTAACTCATTCTTATCCTTTTCCCACATGTTGGATTGATTTAAAATTTGAATCACAAGCCTTTAGGATCCAAAACATCACATCATGCCAACTCACTTCCTCTCATCTTATCCTACATGTGCTTAGTAAAATTTGAATTTTAAATTCAAATTTATCCCTCCAACATTCACACTTTCTTACCAAGGAGAGAATATTCCTTTCTATCCTAACTATGACAACTCATCAACCTAACCATGGTTAGTTTCTAACTAAACCATTTACATGTGAGGAATACCCAAACACACCCTTTGTCAAATACGTCTTCTCTATCTCTTTGATATTGGACAAATACTCCCCAATCTTATTCTAAATTACATCATAAATGTTTTTATCAAATGGCTATTTGAGTTGGTTGACCTTGAGTGTAAGGATAATGGTAAGGTCAAATCATGAAGTACAATTAAGGGTTTAGCAAGAGAGGGTAGTTAAAACGTAAAAAAAACAAAAAAACCCGACAAAGGGGTCTAGCGTGCTCATGGCGCGCTAACGCATGGGTCAGCGCACCAATGGCTGTTTGGTTTTGCCATTTCCAAGTTTTGGCCTATAAATAACCCCTCTTGGTTATTGTATTCCTCACCTCTTGCCATTCTTTCTTCCTCACTTTTCTCTTCTCTTATCCTCTAAGTCTAACACCTCTTGTGTTCTTAATCTTCTCTTTTTATAATCTATTGAAGAACACATCTCCTTCCTTATCTCTCTTAATGAGTCGCAAAGAATACACACACAAGTACTTAATCCACACTTGTGTGTTAATAGTCAAGGGTCTTCTTTATTATACCCTTTCTATTAGAATCGAGTCTCTAGGTTAGGTTAGGGCTTGATTCATATCAAACAACTTTGTTCAATTTGGTTGTAAGAGAAGTCTTGTATCTTTGTGATCAAGCCTAGATCATATGTGGATTAAGTTTAGGGTTTGGTAAGCTTCCAAGGGGAAGTTCTTATTGGTCCTAGTTGGATCTAATTGACCCTAATTTTAACCAAATCACGAGTTTCATAGGGGTGAGTCCCGAAGGTGAAACAATAAGAATAACTCTCATAGTGAGCGCATCGATCTTATGCATATCGGTGAAGCGAAGTCGTAATAGACGGTTTATAGTCACTACCATAAAGATTATACATAGTAATTGTATAGGTCGTGGACTCAATAACTGATGTATAAGGATGATCTAAACCCCATCCCAACCAGGTAAATTTCGTGGTGTCTCTCTCTTTACCTTCATCTACGTATTATCTTCATCTTCAAGTAGATCTTTACACCAATTGGTAATTTGTGATTTGAAGTTTTAGAAACTTCAAAAAAGTCAAGATAACCATATTCACCCCCCCTCTACGGTTCTACAACATCTACAGCCTATACATATGTCATGTTCTGCTTCTTCAGAACTGACTCCGAAAAGCTTCATGAGAAGGTTTTCCTATAACAAAACAAAAACACTTGAATTTGCTGCTTCAATTTACGAATCTTTTGACATGTACTTATATAAGTCTAATATTATGCAATTCTATAAAAATCTAACCATATATATCACATTAAGGCTTTTTTGGTATTGCTTATTTTGAACTGTTCCTTTTCACGATAAGATAAGCAAATAATTAGTTTTATCCGTATATTTAAGATTATTTATCAGCTTAAAAGGGCGTTTAGGATTGCTTATTTTAAACAAATCAAAAGTTTTAAGAGCGTTATGTTTGTAAGGTATAGGTGTGCAGGGCCTATACAAATGATTTTGCAATTTTTTAATCATGCATTATTTCTTCCTTATCTGATGTGACGAATACTTACGAAATTTCCTGTGACCGCCAGCTTCTCAACAGAAACCAATAAGTATTTAGCATCTGTGATGTTTAGATGTGCCAAAAGCAGCTTCCTAAGTTCATATAAATTTTGAATCTACTAAGAGCCTATCGAATCGTCAAATGAAGAACAAAAGCAAGTTAATGATTATGATTTACTAATTTAAACATGGAAATAGGGAAAGAAAGAAAGTAGTGCACTGTGTTTCTTGGCAGTGACATCGTAGTCAATATCAGAACCTAGTTTAAACCATTACCCAATCTTCCCGACCCGCCCAATGTACCCCATCTAATCACAGGAACCTCAAAGATTACTTTGCAATCACAGGAGAGAAATAACATTAACATTGCAAAAAAAATGATTTTCTAACTACAACTTAAACTTATATTTAGATTTTATATGTATGTTTATCCTATAAGTTGATTATGTTATTAAAACGTCAAACAAAGAACATTACTCAACAGAGCGCTGGTCCAAAACAGATACAATGAAATGTGTTTGACCATAATATCTAAAGAAACAATAAAAATATATAAGCATTATGGGATGATTGTAGACTTTTAAGGTTAATTATTATGCCTTTGTTGACAAAGAATACATTTTCTAACAATCTCATAATCACAATTTCACAGTTCACTTTCTACTTCTGAAAACAACCAAAGAGAAAGGATTCAAGTGATTGTGATGGTCAAATTTGAAAGCTTGTATCAACTTAAACAACTGAATATGGAAGTAAACATACTGCAGCAAAATAAAACTGTAACACATTTTGACCCGCTCTTTATAAATGGGTCAACAATTGTTGTACTATTGCGTATTTCACATGCTTCTCTTTGAATATGTTTCCTTTTTAAAATCATCTTTTTAGTAGACCTTTAGATGGTTCTTGTTACAATAAAAATTTACATGAATATACTGTGTAGTGATTTTGGTTATGTATTTATTTTATCGCCAATGTGGAGTTGGTTTCTTTAAGATGTGCATGAACATAATTTTGTTTTCTTTCTATTTTGTATAAAGATAGCGTAAAAAAATTGATACTTGAACATCAAGTATTGTAAGAGGCAAACAGGGTGAATTTGCAAAGGCTTCCACGTCAGTATTTTAGTCAAATCCAATAGCACCTACAATAACCAAAAACACATAATTACTTACAATTTAACAACTATACAGGTAAACAATCAGAGATTGCATTTTATATTCATGTATCCAGTACAACTCGATCACCAAAACTTGCAATCTTTCCAGAACTTCCCAACACATCCCAACCCGCTCCACCTTTTTAATCTCAAACCACACATGTGCCAAATTCAACACGATATGCTTGACATGGTTGCAAGCTCAGAAAGATACAAAGATACGCTCACTCGCGGACCAATAACTTCATCCAATAGCTTTCCATAGAACCGTCCGTGTTGATGAGAATCTGAAATCCACAAACAATGAACATATGATAAAAAAAATCCTAAGTTTTGATTTGTTTCATACCTATCAAGCAAAATTTGTAGACTTTAAAACTAATCTCATTAACACGTAAGATACACCCTCTTACGTAACTTAACTCGGAAATATACGCTAAATTGTCCAGGCTTGCAACAAACATGTCAAATGAACTACAAAAGGCGAAAAAAGAGACATAACAGGAAAAAAAAATTCAAGATGTACTATAAGCCTAGTAAAAATAACGCCAAAACCTTTACACAAAACTTACTTGGAAGAATTCAAAAATCACAAAATCATCCTCAATTTCCAGACCGCGTATATTTAGATCCAAACAAATTGCAAAAAAAAAAACACAATCAATCATAACTTACACTTAAAAAAATATTTCATCAAACACTTAATCTACATCCTACAATTATATTATGTTCCCACAAACAATAAACTTTTCAAAGAATAAAAATTCCTAAATCTACTACACTTAGGGGTGCTTATTAAAACTGCATATTTAATTCAACTCAAACAGCTTATTTCAATATCAAATTATGAGAAATATATGAAAAGGGAATAACCAAATAAGCAATAATAATGAAGTACATATTTATACTTCTAATTGAAGGGTTTTGTCATTTTATACACTTTTTCGGGGTCGTTTAACCCTCTAAATCGTGCATTTATGCTCAAAATAGGTACTTAATTGTTCCTTTTCAAGTATTCAGTATTTGGAAGGCATTTGGAGGAAATACACGTGACTTGGGCTCATTTAAAGAAGAAACAGACAAGACTATACGGACCTAACACAAACATCCTTAAAGAATCGTCACAACTCATACCAAGACGGCGTCACAAGATCTAAAGATGGCGTCAGAATGCACGACCCATCCCATTATCTAGAATATTCTATCCATGACGGCGTCACGATTAAAACACGATGCCGTCATAACGATTTTCCTATATATACAAATCCGTTTTAGGGTTTTAAGTGTGCAACTTTAGAGTAAAAGAAAGGGACGAACCCTAGTTCGTTTAGCAGCTGTTAGTGATGATTTTAGGGCCTCAAAACCCTATTGTACTTCCTTTAATTCATGTTTTAATCAAGTAAGAACTCTTAATCATTCAATATGTCTTGTTGTGTGATTCTTATCTGTTCTTACTTTATCTTCAACATGCTTGGCTAAACCTTCTATTGTGTTTATTTATGATTGTATGAAACCTAGGATGTAGATCTTAGTGGTGTTGCTTCTTGTGATAAATATGCATGTTAGGTCTTAAAAAACCAACTTTTATCTGTATCGCTGCTGATATGTCTAGGAAAACATGATTGTGTAGAAATGATACCATCGGGTAACAGTCTTCATACTACCTTGCCCCTTTTATGGTTGATCCACTCTTAATATTTTCAATTGCATTTAATATACTCTTAGGGGCCTTGTAATAGTCTTCATACTACCTTACTTGTGCGTTTCCTTAAGGGAATATTAAATAGACGGCGGGTTCGTATAATTCGTTCATGACTTAGGAAATATTTACATAGATTATCATAAGTGTGACAAAGCAACAACACTAGGAGAAGCAATATAAGGAGTAATACATGATTAAATAAACACAATCTTTTATTATATTGTTATCACCAGTAGCTTAGTTTATTATTTAGCTTAATAGCTAAAACCAACCAACCTCTCAAACATATGATTTACTGCTTTCATAAAATATAAAAACACAAAAAGAATCTTCCTCAACCCTTAGAATTCTATTAGACCGTGATCAAGCCTTCCCAACCTATTCCCCTAGAGAACGATAACAACCCCCCGAGTCTTGCCTATACTAAACTACAATGATTAGGCACACTGCCTAGGGAGTTGTAAAACTTCTTGTAGAAGTCCCTTACGACAACCACAACATGTTTTTGGCACCGCTGCGTGGAGAATAGTTAGGTTTTAATCATAGTTTAGCTTAGTTCTACTTGCTTAAATCCTTTCAAGTAGGAATTAATTTCCGTAATTAGCTTTCTTGTAGTCCTATCATTTTCTTTGTGTTAACTTGTTTCATAAACCCATTTCTCTCAACACACCATAGGAGACGAGAATCTATCTGCAACTCTAGAGACTACTACCCAAACCTAGCCACGAGGCTATAGTAATACCATGAGCCTTGCCGTAGGGAACAACGTTGTTACCTCTTCGAATCCGACACCACGCGGTTGAGTGCAAAAAGTATTCACATTCCACGACTTCGGTCTGAGATTCCAAACAATACCAAAAGAATTTTCCTAAAACTAGTGGACTCACTTGACCTTGATGGTGAAAATAGGGAAAGAACGCACCTGCATTTATTTCAATTTTCCCTTCGCGATCAAGCTAGCAATTGGCTTAAACGTTTTCCAGCAGGATCCATCACCACATGGGAGGATCTTACTACCCGATCTTGTCTCAAATTCTTTCACCCGAAAGGACTGCGTAAAACTCAGCAATGATATCCTGATTTCCGGTACAACATCATAGAGAAATCTCTATCCGAATGCATGGATCTTTTCAAGACTACTACAAAGACCCTCATCATGGCATCGATCGTTGGCTTCAAACCAAATTTTTTTATGATCATGTCTCCTTTCATCTTAAGTGCATGATTGACCGTGTCGCCGGTGGCAAACTCCACAATAAGAATGCCGACGAATCTTGGGAAATCATTGAGAACCTCGCTCTCACGACCATAGAGGCTGTGACTAACACTAAAGAATTTCATCATCGCCGGTCAGGCATTTCTACACCTCAGGTATCTCAAAAAACACCTGACCGATAGACTTCTTGAGCTCGTCACATATAAACAAACTAACGTTCTAATTGGATTAATAATGGTTAATACAGTTTTGTTATATTTGGCTAGACAGATTTTTATCTTCTGTTAATTTTCTTGTGTATGTTTTAGTGTCTTAAGTTGATTTTAGTCACCACCAAACCCGTGCCAGTCTCTCAGGCTGAAAACCCTACTTATCCGTATAATTTAGAGATTAACATCATGTTTGAACAGAATAGAATTAACTTAGTTTAGATAACCAAAATATTAATAAATTAAAAGATTGTTTCTCGCTCTTAGTGATCGACACCCTACTTACCACAAAACTACCACCGACCGGGTACACTGCCCGTTAAAGTGTTGTTTTTGGTTAAGTCGGCAAAATATAAATTTAAAACTTGAAATCATAAAATTAACACCACACAATGACACATCAGTTCAAGCAACCTCCGAGGCCTCCTACTCCTGATCCTGAATGGAACAAGCGTCAGGTTGTACTTGATCACCCGCACAACCTAGTTTCAATAAAATGGTCCTTTGCTACAAAGGATCCACAACACATTATTGACCTAATGGCACTCCTATTGACTTCTCCAGTATGGGTTTGAATGGACTCAAGATCGAAAATCTCACTCAGGATATCTTGTTAGGACATGCCTTTAATCTGTTAAAAGGCACATGCTCTAGCAGTATTTAAACTTGAGTACAATTTTCAAGAGTGCTTCAATGCTTTAACAAACAAGCCTTGATACTCAATAATCCAGAATGAAGATCTTACCCGTTGATCTATCTAAGCCTCTTCCTTTACAAGGTCCCCAGGTCATCGAACCGTTGCTGCTAATTACTTCTTCAACAATGATCTAAAATATCTGAAGACTTCTGATCCAGAGGTAACATACACAACATTTATTACGAAGACAAAAGCTACTCGGTATGAGATCATAGGAATTAAATACATGGTCCCTACACTTTGGAGTACCATCAAGTATGCGTATGACAAAGATGCTAAAAAAGGAATCAAGCACTAGGGTGAAAGACGCAAACTGTGTACTATAATCTCAGATAAAGCAAATTTACAAGCAAAATGTTTTACTCCAACTAAAGGACGTGTTCTTGGTGTGAAGAGTGTTAGTGTGAAGAAATTACACGAATATGGTCACTTAGAAGAGATTGTGGTGAAAATATCTGATCAACAGCTTTATAAGTTTAAAGAAGGTGACTTCGTTGATCTACACCTAAACGATATTGAAGATATGCTTCTTCTTACTGTTCAACACAAGCTATTCCACCTCGACAGGAATGTTATTGTTGACTTTATTGTGGCCCTTCGTATGTTCACAAGAAGCCTAATCCTCAAGAGACATGTTGAAGATTTACAGCTTGGTGTAGAGAGTTACCAGAAGAAGCTTAACATCACCAAACCTCAGAAGACCTTTCCAGAGATTGAATTCAAAAAACCCCACACTCCATCATATGATCCACCAGGAATTGTCTATGAAGACCTGGACAAACAGAAAAGAGTTTTGCGAGCTGATGAGCTGTACAAGTTCTCGGATGGCACACTCAAGTCTGTTCGCGATGAGATTCATCATAGAGTACTCGACTTTCGTCTAGATTAACAACCAAGAGATGCCAAAGAGAAAGTGGACGGCTGTTGACCGAAAGAGATCGGGTCTTATGGTTGAGTTGATCGATAAGCAGCTTGCAGAAAGTGAAAACATACAGAAATCTGGAGATGATTAAGTCGTGTGCAAGGGAACTCCGAGATGGACTACAAACTTTATGACAGCGTACCGTTTAATCGTCAGGGTCCAATTAATCAAAATCTTATCATGGTGATATTGTGAATATGTAGTATAGCGACCTTATAACAGGAGGCAATATAAATAGTGTTTGAGTACGAATTTTCTAGAATTTTTCAATAAATTCAATTTTTTTAAATTAACGCACTCAACACTATATATATTTATAACCCTCATAAATTAAGGGGAGCATTAATAATGTTTACCTACATAACGGCTTGTTATTAAATGTTACATTATTTTTCCTTGAAACCATTAATATTGAAAACAATTGATATCCAAAAAATCAATAGATTTGACATTTTTGATAAAGGAAGATTTGACATTTTTGATATGGGAGAAAATGTGATGAAAATATATGGCTAAATATGTAATTTTTAAGGACTCAAGTGCAAGTTTCTCCCTTCATGTGCTAAAGATTTTTGAATATCAATGCACATGTTGAGAAGGAGCAATTTTAAATGGTTTACGGCTAAGAATAAATACCAAAAGATCGACCATGGATTGTAAATTACTTAGAGTTAAAAGTGGTTTAGGGATTAAGTATTCGTTCCAAGACCAAGTCAAAAGACAATGACAAAGGCTAAAGATCAAAGATCACAAAGCATGAAGGAACAAGCCTACAACAAGATAAAGACCAAGACAAAGACAAGAGCTTAACGACAAAAGCAATCTCATTGATCTCACGAAGGAGTGTCATAATGAACTCACTTCGGGGGAGATTGTTAGCCTCAAAAATATTGAGTCGAATGAGAAGTTCGTTCATTTGGAATATTAGGTCTCGATCATTTATATATTAAATGTTGTAATAGGCTAGAACGGGTATTAGGCTCATTTAATGTAATCTAATAGGTCACGTGTATCGGGCGAAAGCCCAAGTAAACTCGAGCCCAACCCAAGACAAACCCTTGGCCCACTAAGCCTTTTAATGTTGGCCCATCTAGGGTATATAAACCCCTCTCCATGTGTGGACAGAGGGTTGTTGGTCTTATTTGTGTTTGTACAAGTAAATCAACCTCCACTTTATCCTCTCTCTAGTTTCTCTTTCTAGTTTCTCTCTCTATAATTCTTCTCATCATCCAATATTACTTTTCTTGTTCATCATATAAAGTGAAGTGATTATTTTGGATTCTGACAGAAAACAAGAAATATATCAAGAGTCCTATACATTATCCTTGTGATTTTGCCAGAACATCAGAGTGATGCCTAAAAAGTATTCACAGTGACGATGGAAATCCTTCTAGAGCCAACATCAAACAAGCTCTGCGATAGGTGACTTATGAGATCCTACACGTATCGAACTTGTGATACTGGATATCGATTTGGTCCAGCTTATGAATTGACTGATGAATTTTAAAAAATATAAAATTGTTGGTGTGTTATAAAAACCGTTTGCATCTTAACACGCCGACTGATTTTCTAAATCAATTTTCAATCTTATGTCCATTGGAAGCCTCATAAGGGTATCTGCACATAGGAAAGCTGAACACGAATTGACGACTTAATCGGGAAGATAGTAACTTACCGGTTCACTCTAATCGTGTTGTCTGCTATGAGACGCTCTGGTAATGAGAACGGCTAGTGCAGCTGCAAAACCCTATCAAGGAGATTCTTTGGAATTCTACCTGATCACAGGAAGTATTTATACTGATTAACCAGGAACCGTGGTTATTACAACCGTATTCGACGAAGTGATAAAGCTACTTTCGTCCATATATGTTGTTTATCACTAACCCATTCATGCAGATTTCCTGACGATGGCAGCAGTTACCCGATGACAAGACAAAGTCAAAACCACATGCTCATACTCGACCGACATATGTAAAGACATCATGAAAGCTCAAGAACATGTTTCAAGACTTCCGCTACTCTGATACCGTATATCTTTCTTGAAGTGACGAAGTATTAAAGTGATACCGCATATCCTTCACAAAGTGACAAAGTGTTAAAGTTAAAGAATTTCAAGAAAGACGGTTACACAAGCTTTCAACAATCAAGAACAGTATGAGCATGTCTGTCTAGATGTCAAAAAATCAAAAGAAGGAAAAGATTACAAGATGGAGAAAAGAGATTATGCTTGGTTGATGATCTCAAGAAGCTCAAGATCACATATAAGTCAAGATAAAGATACAAGCTAAAGCCTAAAAGTCTGAAGATTACTACATCAAGATTCACAAGATAAAGATCATGAAAACAAGACTACGAGAAAAGATTGAATACATTCATAGAATGTAGAGCTTAAGTTTTTTGTAAATTAGAGTGACCTCCCTTAGGGGGGAGATTGTTAGAAATCGAGAAAAGACTCGGTCATCTCCAAAAGTGTAATAGTATAGCTCGTAGCATAATATTTGGAAACTTATCAAGCTAACCGAGTCAACATAATTCGTCCTGTAGGTCTAACCCTAGATAGATCTTCAAGCCTGTTAAGGTTGTAGAGTACTTATGTAATCACAAGCAACTCTAAGAGAGACTCTAACAAATTAAACTATTGTTTACGCGGAATATAAACAACAGAGTTAAAGAAGAAGAATTACTCAAATAATGATCCTCTATGGATCTTTTCTATTAACAATAAAAGTGTTTTTCGATCGTCTATCTTTCATCTATGACCGTAGGTTTCTTAAATACTCATGAAACCCTATGAAACCCTAACAACCTCTTACCTAAGACTCGCTAAAGAGATAAGTATTATCACTTCCTAGTATATCTCATGCATATCCTTTTCACTAACTAACTATACTATCAACTCGGAGTACGCATAATACTACCAGGACTAATATTGTTCTACTAGCAGGAATAACTTTTGTTCTGCCAGCACTAACTATAACATTATCCTTACCAGTAGGAACTACATACCTACCAGCAGGAACTTTTACTCTACCAGTAGGAACTACATACCTACCAGCAGGAACTTTTACTCTACTATCTATTACAAAATTCCTAACAAGCATTAACAGTTAAATTAACAGTATTAACATTACCAGCTGTATTAATATTGTTAGTGCTGTTAACATTATCTTCCTTCTCTTGATCTTTACATTCACTATCTTTTCTTGGATC
>BQNB010121770.1:0-15802 GCA_026074375.1 Tanacetum coccineum
CTCCCCTTGGTTCTGTGATAGAAGGGTTGATGTTGAATGTGTAGAATGAGGGCTCTATTTAAAGATTACGATTTGGTTACACCATCACTGATGTAGTTGGTTACCGCGTAACCATGCTAATGTGGGCTTCCATAATACAGGCTTAAAATGGGTTACGACGTAACTGTAGCGTCCTAGTTACGCCGTAACGATGACTAGGATGAGTCATCAGTCTTCTTGTGTGGCAGGTTATGGCGTAATTGTTACTAAGCAGTTACGCTGTAATCATGATGATGACTATACTTGCCTTTTATGAGTTACGGCGTAATACCTGCAGGGTAGTTACGCCGTAACGGGTCTTGAGAATCCGTTTTTTGCTTGTTTCCTCGTCCAATTCCCGTGTCTCTTGCTCAATGCTTGTATTCTTACTGTAAATGACATATGAAGTAATGAAGTATCATTTTCAGGCATTTATACAATAATTACAAGCATTTTGATAGGGATTTTGGATACTAAAAAGTATTAACTATTTGATGTTATCAGCAACACAAACGTTTATTCTAAGAGCAATATCGTATATCTCTTCAAGAACTCACAATTATATTTACTCAAAATATGTTTTACAAGCAGGGCGGAGCCAGAAAGTTTTACTCGAGGGGTTACACTCTGATAATTTTTAGAAACTACACTACAAATTGATTTTTAGGGGGCAGATTACAAAAAAAGTCAGATATTTTAGAAATTTTACACCACATTGTTTTCGCTAGGGTGCACATGCCCCTTGTGCCCCCTCTTTGTCTCAGCCTCTGTTTACAAGCATTGTACATTATACGATAAGCGGTTATGACTTAAGTAAATATCAAGGGTGGATGCATGATGTGGTATGGAGGGGCGGTGCCTTCCATGGCTAGCCCGAAAAGATGAGATTTTAGTGTAAGTTTTCTTCGATTTTGAGCTTTTTTCGAAAATGCCATCCACCCAAAACTCAAATCGCCCCCACCCATATATTAAAACCTAACATTCGACGCTCTAAAACCTTATAAATCTTTCATCTCTAAGTAACAATAATCGATTTATTATTTCGATACTAGTTTTTTTTCGCATTTTGTCGCTATTGTAAAAAAAAGAAATTTGCCTCCCACAACCTCTTTTCTTGGTTCCGACACTTGTAAATATGATATCTTCATTTCAAAATGAATTTCCGTCTTTATTCTATGACGTAAAAGAGATTTCAGTGTAAAGTGAAAAACTGGTTTTGGTTCATGGGTCCACTGTATTCCCAACTTGGAAAGCTTCATTTATATTGGTAACCGAAATGAAAATTCTTCTACGGTAGTAAAAGGACAAACAGTAGATATGAATATAGTAATAATTTATGATTTTATAAGCAGAACTTTTCTTGAAATGCATGCATGGCGGCAGACAGGCACAGAGCACACATATCTTGCATTCCACGTTACCGTACACTTATCACCGATCCTTACACTTTTTATGCATTACGATGGTTAAATTGGTTCGCGTAATTAAGTTTAACCACTCGTAATAATTTACATGTTATAGTTTTTGGAAACTTAAAAACAGTAGAGAATACTATTCAGATCTTTTTCTAGAAAAAGAGGTTTATGATTTCGAACTTGAAATTTTAGCAAAAGAATCATAATCGTATTACTACTTCTCTAAAGATCTTTATTTTTTGCATTAGCAGTGCGTACATATTTTGTACAGGACCATTACAGAAAAGATCCTCTCTATTCATTTGAACATGAGAGATAAATTCTGCTTTATCTAAGTTTACATTTGATAATTTTAAATAAATATAACAATCACATAAAGCAGAACCTTACCTCTCATGTTCAAATTAACAGGAGAGGATCCTTATCCCTAATTTATAAATTAACACATACACGGACAAAAAGAAAGTCGTTTTTGACTCCGTTGCACCTGCTACCGTACGGGCTCCCATTTTGGGTCAGCTCGATTTTAGTTTTTTTTTTTATTAATTATTTTGTTTTTTTTTAATTTGTATGCACAAAGTAGGAGGGAAAAAAAAGATAATGTTCTGCTTTATCTAGTTGTACATTTGATTATTTATTAACAAAATAACAAACAATCACAAAGCAGAACATTACACTCTCATGTTCAAAACAGAAACATGAGAGATCCTTATCCTAATTAATAAATAATACACATTCACTGGACAAAAACGAAGTCGTTTTAGACTTCCGGTCACCTGCACAAGTAACTTGCTCATCCATTTTGGTCAGCCCGATTTTATTTTTTTTTTTTATAATTATTTATGTTTTTTTTTAATTGTAAGCACAAAAGTAGGACGGGAAACAAAATATTACAAAAAGTTTCTGATTTATTCACATAAAAAAATACCCAGGAAACACTTCGATACCTAATAACTTAAAAAATCTATATGGTCACAACGTACAACCCATTATACGAAAAAACCATATAGCAAAAAAAAACAACACTTTAAACATAGGCCAACACATAAGTCCCTATATAAAAAAAATTATTAACTAAAAAATAAAACATATTTGTCGACAAACTAGCCTAAAATTCGCATAAAATGTGGCCCAAAGTAAAAAAAAACTAGCCCAAAATTAGCCTGAAATCTGGCCCAAAGTAAAAAAAATACAAAACGGTCCCTCAACTTTTAACATTGTACGATCTTCTTACACAAAAAATCCATACAAAATTAACAAAAAAAAAACCCGTCCAAGTTTTTTATTGTTCACAACTTTTTTACATTCATCGGCCAAAAAAAAGATATCGAACCGTCCCAAAAAAAGAAAATATTCGGGAAAAAATTAACCCGTCCCAACGCAAAAAAAAATTTCCCGAATCATACAAAAAAGGAAATATCCGGGAAAAAATTAGCAAAAAAAAACCCAAAAATAGCCTAAAATTCTGCCCAAAGATAAAAAAAATACAAACGGAAGACAAAACGACCCTCACCTTTGAACTATTAATGATTTTTCTTAACACAAAAATTCCCATAAAAAATTTAACAAAATCGTCCCAAAAAAAAAAAATATTCGGGGAAAAAAATAAGCCGTCCAACGCAAATTTTTTTTCCCCGAATAATAGAAAAAAAAAAAATATTAAAAAATTAAGCCCGCCATAACCATCGTGCAAAAAAAAAACCCCGAAACGGAAAAAAAATAATGCGGGAAAAAAAATTAGCCCCAGCCGCAACGCGCGGTTCTTTTTGCTTCTTGTATATTACACATTTGTGACAAGCCACTGCGTTTTGACAGTGAGCCACATTTGCTACAGTAATGCTCTCGATTTGGGTCAGCGCGATTTGGTTTTTTTTTATTTTTTTTTTATTTTTTTTTTATGTTTTTTTTTTTTAAAAATTTGGTAATGCACAAAGTAAGAAGGAAAAAATATATTACAAAAGTTCCAATTTATCAGATAAAAAAAATACCCGCGAAAACTCTTCGATACCTAATAACTTTTAAAATACTCGATAAGGTCCACAAACTACACAACCCATAATATTGAAAAAAAAACCCTATACAAAAAAAACCAACACTTTTAAACATGAGACCCACCAACATAAAGCCATAATCAAAAAAATTATTACTAAATAACACAATTGTCGACAAACTAAGCCTAAAAAATTCCAAAAAATGTGGCCACAGAAGTAAAAAAAATACAAAACGGTCCCTCAACTTTTAACTATTACGGTTTTCTTAACACAAAAATCCCGTGTAAAAAATTAACAAAAACAAACACATCAAGTTTTTTTGTTCACAACTTTTTACATTTCATCGTCCCAAAAAAAAGATATCGAACCGTCCCAAAAAAAGAAAATATTAGGAAAAAAATTAAACGCCTCAACGCAAAAAAAAATCGAATCGTACAAAAAGGAAATATCCGGAAAAAATTGGCAAAAAAAAACCCAATAATAGCCTAAAAATCTGCCCAAAAAGATAAAAAAAAAATACGAAAACTGACTCTCAACTTTTAAAATTTATCGATTATTCTTCACACAAAAATTCCCAAAAAAAAATTTACAAAATCGTACCCAAAAAAAGAAAATATTCGGCGAAAAAAATAGCAACCGTCCCAACTGCAATTCTAATTATCCCGAATCAACAAAAAAAGAAAAATAATAAAAATTAAGCCCCGCCATAACGCAACGCAAAAAAAAAAACCCCCGAAACGTAAAAAAACAATATTCGGGAAAAATTAGCCCCGCCGCAACCAGCGCGGTTCCTTATTGTTGCTTGTATATTACACAATGGACAAATCCACTGTTCGTCTTAGACAGTGACCACATAGCTACATGTAATGAGCTCTCATTTTTTTGGGGACCCGATTTTTGGTTTTTTTTTTTTTTAATTTTTTTTTTTGTTGTTTTTTTTTAAATTTGTATGCAACAAGTAGGAGGAAAAAAAATTATTACAAAAGTTTCCGATTAACAGATAAAAAAAATACCCGCCCGGAAAACATCTTCGATACCTAATGAACTTTAATAATCGATATGTCACAAACGTACAACCCATTATAATAAAAAAAAAACCCATATAACAAAAAAAACAAACACTTTAAACATGAGACCTCAACACATAAGCCATATTCAAAGAAAAATTAATTACTAATATACACATTTGTCGACAAAACTATACCAAAAATTTAATTCGCATAAAACTGTGGCCCAAAGTAAAATAAAAGAAAAACTACCCAAAATTAGCCTGAAATCCTGCCCTAAGTAAAAAAAAATACACAACGGTCCTCAACTTTTACTATTTAACTGTTTTTCTTACAACAAAAAAATCCCGTTAGAAAAATAACAAAAAAAAACACCTCAATTATAATTATTGTTCACAACTTTTTTACATCATACGAGCCAAAAAAACGATATCGAACAGACAGAAAAAAAAGAAATATATAGGGAAAAAATATATCCCTTCCCAACGCAAAAAAAAAATACCCCGAATCGTACAAAAAAAGAAAATAACCGGAAAAAATGTGTGCCAAAAAAAACCCCCCAAAAATAGCCAAAATATTATAAAATCCAGTCCCAAAGTAAAAAAAAAAACAAAACGGACCCATCACCTTTTAACTATATATCGATTTACTACACACAATATTACCGTAAAAAAATTTCAAACCCGTAGCCAAAAAAAGAAAATAAATCGGGAAACAATTTAAAGCTCGTCCCAGAAAACGCACAACATTTTTTTTTCCCCGAATCATACAAAAAAAAAAATATTAAAAATTAGTCCCGCCATATACAGCATCGCCCAAAAAAACCCCCCGAAACGTGAAAAAAAATTATCCTAGGAAAAATCTTAAGCCCCCCGCAAACGCGCGTAGATTCTTTTGCCATGTCTGATAATAAACATACATCATGTACAAAATCAATATACAGGAAACTTTTAGCTAAGACCCTTGTCGTAGCTAAAGGTGTTAGAATGTCGTCACAAAAAAAATCGCGACATTGTGTCGTAGCCAAATGTGTTGTCGCAAAAGGCTCGTTACAGAAAGTTTTGGTGACAGCAAGGAGATAACTTTTAGCTACAACGCGGGGCCCACCAAAAAATTCAACACAAAAATTGATGTGGCATTGTACTTTCAGTGACGACTTAGGCCGTCGCTAATTTAATTTTTGTAATTTAATTGTTTTGATTATTTTTTAATTATATAAATATAAATAATAAACTAAAAAAACATTTAAAACTGGCAAGAAACACCTTGGCTACGACGGCGGCGTCGCTAAAACCGTCTCTCAGCATTGGTTGCTGCCACTTTTTTGTGACGACGAATGCAGATTTAGCTACGGTTTTTGCCGTCGCTAAAGGTGCCTGTTATAAAAAAACAGCAGCAAATGTTGCTAATCCAGATTTTTTCCGAAAAAGATCTACCAAAACAAAACCTGGAAATCACCCAAAAATAGTAATACAAAATGCATCTGTCCATTCATTCATAAACAACCAAATTAAGTCATAGTATTCGTTTAAAACGATCAATTAAGCTAATACATAGAGTAATCCGATAATGCAAATAACAAAAGGAGAAATGTCAATACAAATACTAATAACCTACATAATCCCTACTCGTCATCATAAATATCGACATCATACTCACGATTACCATCGTCACTGCCATTATCATCTTGTTCACCACTTTGGCTAGTTTCAGGATCAAAGGTCGGGGTGTAACAATTACCAAGGCCGAGAGGAGTAGAACTAGGGGCGGGAGAAGTAGAGCTAGGTCCGCCAGGAGTAGATATAGAACCGGGAAACAATTGAAGAGTGTATAAATCTGAAATCTGAAACTGTGAAGAAGGAGTACCTTATTGACGGTTAAAGAAATTCACAAATTTTTTCAAGACGTTTTGTTGACTTTCAAATGCTTTTCTTTGCTCCTCTATTTCCAAATCATGTTACCTCTTCAGGTCTTCTAATTGCTCCTGGGTACAATAACCTGTGTTCGGTTGTGATCTCCCAGAATCTGAATTGCCCGTACCCGCTAACTGCCTACCCACACCCGCTGGATGCACACGATTTGTGCTTTTAAGGACTTCATCCAAGATTTCTCTATCCGTCTTGGGCGGGATGGTTTTGGCGGCGATTGCATCTTGGATTCACTTAATTTCTTCCTGTGTAGTTAAAAAACAAAAGTTAATATAACAATGACGAAAAGACTCAATTAAGAGGCAGTAGTTTCTGATAAATCAAGTTTTAAGTAGTAAGGTAATTCTATATACTTAGTCTTTAAGTGAATGGAATTCAGTGTCGCGTAGACATATAAATAGAACCCACAATCGTGAATATGTTTTTGATTCTGTGACCTTTACATTTTAACCAACCAACAGGTGATAACAAGTATACCACCTATACAACTCTGAGCATGAATGCTTATATGATGTCTTTATGTCAACTTGAAGATGATACAGATGACATACATGGACAAAATGACAGTTCAACAAAGAGCAAACCCAAGGATCGAGAAATGAGGCATAAAATGTTCAAGAAACGTTTTAAATCCTTTTCAAACACATAGAATCTAAGGGTTACTTTTCCTACCAGAATTATAACTGCCACTTGTTCTGTTGTGTTGGCATACCTTTCGAGTGCCATTTGATTTATAAAGTAAATGGAACTCTACTCTTGTACATGTTTTAGCTTTCTTTTTTTTTCGATATTATCAAAGCTCAAATTTGTAACTCTATCCTACATTCCAGACTTTGAGGATTCATCCTTATTCGTTAGTATCATATCTCATCAAGTACGAGCCCAAAGATAGGAAATTCATAGATTATGGTTAATCAAGAACTATAACTAATACAGTTGGTAAAATGGCCGGGTTGGGAGGGTTTGGTAGCAGGTTAACCCGGGTTTGGGTCACTACAGGTTTGGGTTTAAAGGGACAACCTTGTGACTAGATCAAAACGGGTTCAGGCCGAGCTTGGGCTGAAATGGTTCGTGTCATATTAGGATTTTACAATTTATGCTCCTTTTACCTGTTAAGTCTTGTAGTGATGTGTATTTTTGTTATTTGACGGTGTTAGACAAAGGTGTTGTTCTGTTACTAGGTCAAAACATTTTATGGAGTGTTTCTGAAATAAACATATGTGTTTGCTATATAAGAAGAATGACTTATCTACTTGTCACTAAATTATTTTAACCAAGTGTCCGGGAACCCTTTTATGTACCAGCAACAACTTGATTCCCATAAGTCAGTGTAGCAACGATTCTAAAGAAAATAGGTTGTAGAATGCTTACAAGTGTAAAAGAATCAGAATGAGCGATTTATTAAAAGCAACTATAACATGTTATTTATCACCAAGATTGTGACACACGAGAAAAAATGGGCAAGCTTGGATAAATGGGTAGAAATAGGTTTGGGCTGAGCTCAGGCGGAAACGGGTTCAAGTGTTCAAGACATAACGGGTTTACTCATCTTTTGCTCCTTTTTATCATCTTTTTAAAGGTCTGGAACAAACAATTTAGTATTGAAAGTAGCTATGACATGTTACTTATTACTAACAATGTGATACACAGAAAGACTAATAAAAGCTTTATATAAACACTTGACTTTACAAAGAGAACAAACACTAATACTGATTCCATAGTTCTGCCTTTTTTTACTTAGTCAATATGTAACCTTCTCAAGTTTTATCTACTTAGCAGAGACACACATATTTTCTTTTGCTA
Organism: Tanacetum coccineum; assembly: GCA_026074375.1. Lineage (NCBI taxonomy): Eukaryota > Viridiplantae > Streptophyta > Magnoliopsida > Asterales > Asteraceae > Tanacetum > Tanacetum coccineum. The sequence goes on from BQNB010121770.1 coordinate 8,163, forward strand.
TGGGTAGAGCATTTGTAACAGATATAGAAAAGTTAAAACTTAGCAAACGTGTGTTATGAAATTTTTTACTTACATAGAGCGTTTCGTTTTCTCGAGTACGAAAATTTCCGTCTTTATCTTAATGACGGCGCCTCCAAGGATCTATCCACCTCATGTAAATAGGGCCACCTAGAATAGCCTCTTCAGATAAATGCATAACCAAGTGAATTCCTAAAATCATTTACAAAAGTCTATTAGTCAAATACCATACTAAAAAACGCAAAAGGATGTTTGTATGATCCATTTTATCAAAATAAACTACTTATTCTATCTAAAGTAAACCTCAATCCACAGTACGTATTAACCATGTGCTACTTCTAAGAATCACTGAATTGTTAGTCTCAAATTATATGATAAGTAATAAAAGTAAAACATAAATATCCATTAATTAATGATTACGAAAAGAAATTTGGGCTCTTATAATAACCTGATTAGTAGGGGAATGAACCTTTAAGACCAATATATATTGTAACTATATATGTTATCATTGAAACAAAATGTTAAGGAAATACAAAATATGTCATGGGTTTGTGTTAATCTAAAATGAACCTTTGAGACCAATATATATTGTAACTATATATGTTTACATATGCGACCAAGTTTTTAATATTTCTTTATAGAACTTGAAACAATAACATTGAGTATCATCAACTATAACAAATAACTAAGCCTTTAAGCATAAACAACCACATCAAATACGAAAAAAAACCTATCAATAGTCAGATGATCACTTCTAAAACACAATGCCAAACACTCACAAATCACACCTCGTAAATTACTATCTTTATGGAAACACCACGTTTACAACCTACGTTACTAAAAACTAAACTTAACATCACATAAAACAAATGGGATAAAAACTAAAGACTAAACTAAAAGAGGAAACAAGTTAGACACTAAAAATTGACACGTCATATTATGCCAAATTCAAAAATGGACAAGTCATGTCCAAGTTTAGGTTCAGTACAAATAAGGAAATCGATAGGATGCCTGGTTTCACTTGTGACTTCTTAACTTATCACTTAATGCAAAGATGAATTTAAAGGAAAAAGAATTATAGAAAAACTAAAGATAAAGAATCAATAATAGAATATCAGAAGCATAAATTCAAAGGACATAACAAGTTTGCTCATATCTTTTAGTAAATGACACAAAAGCTGGTTTCCTAGAGACATAATAAAGCTTACAAGCAATAGAATACAATTTTTGATTCCTAGAGACATAATATGCATGTCAAACAATATATGTTTACTGCTACAGCTCTGTAAGTCTTGTGTTAATTGATTTAACTAATCTTAAATTTAAGCCATGTGTTAATTGATTTAACTGTTCTTAAATCTTGTTAAAAACATATAATGATCATGGCACGTTCATTCCAAGTAGGAAATATCAGCTGCAACACATAGAATACAATTCTGGTTCAGAAAGTTCCGCACTTTATAATGAAAAGAACATCAGCATTTTAGTTTGAAAACGCAAGCTCGGATACAAACTCAAGGCTCTCCTTGGCCTCAACTTCATCAACTGTTGCAACTTTGTTATTTATTAGAAAGCCATTCAGTGGTGTCAGCAATTGCATAATTTATGTTCTTTAGGGCCTTAGGGGCCAGTTTCGTACTTATATCACATTATTTGATCTTGTTTTTTAAGTCATATAAGCAATCCTCCAAGGTATTGTAGGACTGTCTAGACTTGCTTATCGACTTAACTGCTTATTGGGGCTGTTTGGGACTGCTCTTCGATTTCATAATTACAAGGGCTATTTGTGATTGCTTATTGAAGTAACTTCTTATATGGATTTTTAGGATTGCTTTTCCAAATTAACTGCTTATAGGGGTTGTTTGAGATTGGTTATCAAAATTGTTTATTTTATATTTGGGTTGTTTGTTATTGCCTATTGAGACTACTTGTAAACAACTGTATGTAATTGATTAAAGCTATTATAAGATTGGTTTGGTATTGCATATGGAAACTGCTTAAGCAAGTAGTTTTGATATGCAATACTAAACAACTCCTATAAACAAAGTTGTTTATAAGAAGTCCCAATAAGCAATACCAAACGACCCAAATATAACATAATCGGTTTTGATAAGCAATCACAAACAACCAACCAAAATTAAAAAGAAAAATTGATGACACAGGTTTACAACCTACATTACTAAAAACTAAACTTAACATCACATAAAACAAAGCATGAATTATACCAAAATATAAACAAACCTTCAGCTGGTGGTCCGGTTGTGATGGTGGTGGCAGACATCGACGGCGGTGCTTCAGCAGTGGCGAGGGAGGGATTCTTAAAACAAATACCTAAACAAAAAGAAAACCTAAAATACATAAACAATTTCATTAACATAAAATACTTAATAATTAATAAACAAATTTACCTAAAAGAAAATTAACCAACGGTGGCGGTTTCTTGTGCACAGTGGTGTGGTTAAGTTATAGGGTTGAAGGTGCTGATTTATGGGGTTGAAGGTGTTGATTTGTGGGGTTAAAGCAGGTACACGACTCAGGTAGTTTCGGGATAGCAGTTTTGAAGAAGAGAGACCCATTCAACTTAGAAGATAAAAGACTGAAACTAAAATAATAAAGTGAATAAACTTTATATTAATTAGCTTAGTAAAATTATCATTAAAATATTTTTAATCGTTTTGACGGGATTAAAAACTAGAGGGAAACCAAATTACTTGTTTCTACCTTTATAAATGATTTTAATTATAAATGACTTTATTAAGTATAAATAATTTAAAAATGATTTAAATTGATTATAAATAATTTAAAAACGATATCAATAAAGTAAATAAACGAGGTTCGTAACCCGCGCGCTGTCGCCGAGAGTGCGAGAATATTTTTACAATGGACCGATAACGCCAAGTAATCTTGTTAGTGAATAAAGGTGAACAAGATTAGTTGGTGACTTGATGTCTATTTGATCTGTATGCTTGATGTACCGAGATATGAATTGTAGTATCATCCGAGATGGTTTGTTTTTGTTGAAAACTAGAAGGGGGGTTGACTAATTTTCAAGTGCTGTTTTAAAATTTTGTTATGTTCTTATGTGAAGTTTGTACAATATTGATGTTTGATAAATAAGAAGTAAAGTAAGTAAAAGTAAGAGTTAGAAAGATTTAACCAAGACACAAGTATTTATAGTGGTTCGGCTACAAGGACACCTTCCTTGCCCTACTTCACTCCCTGAGTCACCTACTCGAGATTTCGTAAACACTAGTCACCAATCTCCTTTAACCGGCGGAAAAGCCTCACAACGTTGCTTACACCTTTTTAACGGTACACAGCTAAATACCGGATTCTTCACATGGTAGAATCAACCCAACAACACTACACTTGATTTACAATGATGATAAATACAACTACAACTACTAAATGATATACAAGATTCAGCAATGTGAATTTGAAGATGCTATGAAGATGCAAAACAAGATTCTTGGAACTTGATCATCTCAAAGGGGTGTTTGGCAATTTCTTCTTTGAAGATAATTACCCACAAAATGCTAAATAAAACTATGCAAGAATAGATAGAACGAACAGTAGATTAGAGGATTTCAAGTTGGAAAGGGGTGAGTAAAGCATGAGAAATGGCTTGGTATTGTAACACCCCCAAAAATCACAACGCAGCGGAATACCACTTGGGGTGCTACTTCATAGCATAAAGTACAAGTTACAGAAAACGACCTCAAAAGAGACTATTAATAAAATGTCACATTTAATTAAATAAAATATCAGAGTTACGTAGGTCCCATTTATAATGTATTAGAAAACATTGTCGAAACGCTTATTGAATGGTACTAAAATTATAAAGCCTTCAAACATATTTATATCCGCGTGGCTCAAATGCTCCTAATACTCAGCTAGCAATATAATAACCTAAGAAAATACATGCAAAAACTTCAACAATAATGTTGCTGAATTCATAGGTTTAAGTAAAAGCAGTGTTGAAATAATTCAAGTAATATCTCAGTAAGAAAAGTAGCGTTACAATATTTCAAAGTATTATTTTCGAAAGCCAAGTAATGATTCAATAAATCAAGTAATGCTCAGTAGTGGACCACAAGAATTAGATAATAGAAGACTACGAAACAAATTCAGTAGTCCAAAACATGTATTATTGCACTAATCTCAGGACACCGAACCTTAACACGTAATATACTCAAGTCTGCCCCAAAAGAACTAAAATACAAATGCTGCCAAACATCCTACGAATTACCTCAAATGTTAAATGCGTCAATGGTTATCTCTAAAACCACAAGCCCAGACTGGGATTGACATACTCCCGAAGTCTATCCACAACACTCGCGTTTACCCAGCTAGTAATTAACGGTTCATGATAGAAAAGGGGACTTAATGGCAAAGGGTACTTAGGCAATAATATGATCAGGAATAACATACAATTGAAAAACACTTGTGTCCCATTTAAAACAAATAATATGTTCAAAACTCACAGTTTCATATATAGGTATTCAATGTTCTCAAACATGTAGTAAGCAAATCAAGCTTTAGTAAAAATAGTCATGTAACGCTTATGTAGTAGAAATCAATGAGTTTACTTGGTAAAACGAGCATGTATTCTCACCCCGAAAACAGTTTATGAAAACCATTAAAAGAGAAAAGGTGGGGCTATGAACTCACTGTAAGTAGAAGCATCAAACGAGAAATTCAACATAGAAAGAACGGCGACAACGTCTCACCCGCGACCTAAAATAATGGTGCGCGTATTAGAAGAATATAACTTATAAGAAAATGCATAAGTTGCATAAGCGCGAGAAAGAAAAGAAAATAATATGTTTCGACATATATATAATCTTATATCATAGAATCCATGTGTGCGTCTTAATTCACTTATCACAACGTCCTAAATGTTTCGCCTTATATTCATATAGCCTTTTAACCCTTTCGACCAATTTTCTTAATCACTTGACGAATTTCAAAGAAATACCAAACGACCTCAAACGACTACCAAACTCCATTCTTAACTATCTCAACATGTTCTAAGTCTACTGTAATTTCCCCCCAAGAAGGATTACAACTCTAGACTATTTACTAAAAATTTTGTTGCTCGAGGTCCAGAAAATGACCTGCACAAACCTCTTAAAAGTTTGGCATGACCTGGCCTATATAAACACTTCAATAAAATCTAGAAACATTCAATGGACTCCTACACATCATAGACTTGATACTGTATCAATTTCATTAATTATAAAAATGTTTTGATAGGGCTGCTACCCTCACAAACACAAACTAGAAAACTATCCCCAAAACGTAGTTTTGACAACCTATCTTGTAAAATCATTTTGACTGACTTTCACTTACTGAAAATTCATGAAACCAATTTTGATGGAAAGTAGACTCTTTGAAATTAGTTTTAGAATCAAGAAAATCAATAAAAGCTATCCGGATGGTTGAGTTATGATGCTTACAAGACGACACAAAATTCTGCACTAAATTTCTATTCCGAATTTACCACGGTCAACCTGTCCAAGCACACCCATACTCTAACTTATTATACCCAATTTGATTTTAGACACAATCGAAAGTTTATGTATGACTTATTAGTCATAAAATATGTCTCGTTATAATATTTTTATGCTTTTAAGAATTCTCCTACATTAAATGGACATTTTAACCCGTTCTGACAAATATGAAATTTTAATGAAATTTTACCCATTTTGAAGATCAAGACTTCTAGACGCGAACGAAAGTAAGAGACTAATTCATTAGTTGAAATTTCAGTTTTAGTTACTATATTTTATTCCTAACTATTCTCCATAACGCTAATTAACCATTAAAAGGATTTCGCCAAGTTTGACTTTTTATTATATATTTTTTTAAATCTGACCCGTCCAAAACGACCCGCTAACTTACGTTTTCACGACTCGGACTCTAAGCAATTTGATGTAAAATGACGTTTCGGATAACTTTTTAGTTTTAGCCGAGACCCAAAACCCAACAGAAAATGACCAAAATACCTTTTTACGATCCTGCAGAAAATGTATTTTTTACACATGAGCTGATTGGGACTTTTTACCATATTCCAAACTTCTAACGGCCGCCAAATCTTCGTTTTTGAGAGTTACGGAACCCACGATATGTCGAATCGAAGATAGAGACGACCTCTATTATATTTTCTAGCCTAAAAATCAGATTTAACAATTTTAACTCACCCAAACTCGACTCGCCAATTTTCTGCATTAAAAGTGACACTTAAAAACTCCGTCAAACGCTATTTTTCGCACCCAACAAGCTTCAACATACTCCTAGCTAACCTATCTTCGTCCAATAAGATCTCCAATCAATAGTCTAACCTCAACACACAACATGAACCACAATCTATGGATTCTTGATATAAAATTAAACACATGTATACATAATTAAAATCAATCAACATAAAAGGGTTAATAAAATACTTACAATCACAATGCAATAGCAAGAAAATCAACACAATCAAACCCTTGTGGGTTTGATTCTTGGCCGAACAACACACAACCCATTTTTACCAAAACCCTAACTTTTTAGCAATCAAAATCTTGCACAATCACTTGCAATTAAACCCTTGATGCTTCAATTGTATCCAAAATCAATTAATTCTTCAAAATAAAAAAAAAGCTTCAAAAACTAAAAATCTTGAAAAGGTCTTGCATAGATGATTTTTCTATGAAAAAAATGATGAGGATTAGTGTAGAAGTGATTTAGGATGAATAGAAATTGATTTGGGAAGATTTGATGATAAATTCGGGTGGTTTTGGTTGGGATTCGACGAACACAGGAGAGAAAAGAGGAGAGCAGAGATTTTCTTCCCTTTTTTATAACTGAGTTGTGGGTTTTGAAAAGAGTCGACATGTACATATAGGTGGTCAAAGCATCTAATAAAATTCTTATGGGGTGTTTGGTTTCTAGTTTTGATGGAGCCTAAAAAAATTAAAGAGGGTGTTTGATTTATATGTTATGTTTATAAATTATATTTTTATTTTTATTTTTCTAAAACATTTATACCATAATATTTGTTTTTAAAACACGTAGTTAAACTATTAAAAATTGTAAAAATACTATTTTGACGCGGTTTCGGCCAAACATGGATAAAAGTCGAAAAGTATTAAAATGAAAAATAAATAAGCTCTCAAAGCTAAAATATAGAATTATTGATTTCTCAAACGTTAAAATGGATAAATATTCAAGGCACGATTCGTAACTAGCTAAAACGACGATTTTCGTTAAAACGGCTAAAAATAAAAATAATAAATTCCATTAAGATTAGAAATAAAATTTAGAGTTCGGTTTAAATTTTGATCTTAAATTCAGAAATGTTACAAGAAATCCCAATTTAATATCTATAAGTTTATATTTATGATACGTGTTATTAAATGCTAACTATGCTAACATGTTTTGTATGATATATATGTGTGTGACGTAATCATTGTTTTATGTGAGCTTTTATATGAGCTACGTGTCTTTCTTGTGCACCCACACTATATCATTAGGTTCATCTATCTAGATAAATGAACTTAAGTGACTTAGTGTCTTTTGAGTTTAGGGTATTGTCTCATGTCACTAAAATTATCGAGTACACATGCATAATCGTCTTA
>BQNB010121771.1:7800-20402 GCA_026074375.1 Tanacetum coccineum
TCATATGCTTGGCCACAAACTAAAAAATTAATTTGTCCAAGTATATTTTTGATGCTATGGTAAAGCACTTAGAGGGAGGGGTCAAATTTTTGATGTATCTACGATTTATACAAGTGTTTAACAATCAACAGCTTGGGGATATTTCACATCACAAAAGGATTTATGTTACCTCCTCACACACAAAGAAAATATTTTCCAATATGAAGAAAGAAGGAAATGACTTTTTTGGAGAGTAACACCTCTGTTGCAACAATGATGGTCCAAGCTAAACTTATAGAAGAAGAGAGGCTTACAAGGAAAAAGGAAGAAGAAGCCAACATAGCTTTGATTGAATCATGGGAAAATACACAAGCTATGATGAAGGCTAATAGATTGCTGGCTGGGAGACTCCAAATAAGAGAGCAAGAGGAGTTGACAGATGAGGAGAAGGCAAAACTATTTATGGAATTCATGGAGAAGAGAAGAAAACATTTTGCTGCATTAAGAGCACAACAAAAGAGAAATTAAATGTCTATCTATCTTAAGCATATGGGTGGATATAAACACAATCAGCTAAAGGGCAGAAGCTATGATGAAATCCAAAAGCTATTTGACAAGGAAATGAAGAGAGTAAATTCTTTTGTGGCTATGAATTCAGAGGCTCAAGAAATCAGTGGAAAGAAGGATGAAAGCAGTTCTAAAAAGGCAGAAATTGCACAAGATAGTAGTGCAAAGAGAGCAGGGGTTAAACTGGAATTTGATAAGTCTAAGAAGCAAAAGACTGATGAGAATGAAGAAGTTGAAGTAGATAATGAAGCTGAGCTGAAAAAGCATATCGTGACAGTCAAAGATGATGATATAGCAATTGATGTTATACCACTTTCTACCAAACCTCTAGTGATTGTTGAATATAAGCTTATTAGAGAAGGAATAATGATACATTATCAATTGATAAGAGCTGATGGAAGTTTAAAGAGATATTCTTCTATGATTAGGATGCTTTAGGGTATTGACAGAGAAGACTTGCAGACTCTCTGGGAGTCAGTCAAAACAAAGCATGGTGATACAAGGCCTGAAGATGAACATGAAACAGTGTTGTGGGGTGATTTAAAAGTCAAGTTTGAACCAGACATAAAAAGTAATGTATGGAGAAATCTACAAGGATACAAAGTGACTGTTTGGAAGTTGTTTGATTCCTGTGGAGTGCACTTTGTAAGGTTTGTAAATGTACATATCTTTATGTTGGTTGAGAAAACATATCCTCTTGCACCAATAACAATCACAAATATGCTCAACAAGAAACTTTAAGCTGATTATTGGAATGAGATGTGCTATCAACTGCTTAAACTTATGGTAAAGCAGCAAAAGGGTCAATGAAGTGTTTGAATGCATCTTCCTTATAGTGATGAGGACTTTTAATAAAGAAACTTGAAGATTCATATGATGAACATCAAGTTTAAGGGAGGATTGTTGGGACTTAAATACTTCAAGATGATTCTTAGAGTTACTACTGCTTAGGTATATATTAGTGATGTCAAGCATAACTTAGTACTATTGGTGATACTAATGAAAATTATGCTAAGTAGTTAGTGCTGCTAGTAGTAAAGTTAAGACTGCTAGTACACAGTTACTACTGTTAGTATATATTAGTACTACTAGTACTAATGTTACTACTGCTTATGTTTATCAGTACTGTTGGTACAAAAGCTTATGCTGCTGAATTACAACTACTAGAAGAATTACTACTGTCAGAAGGATAAAGACGAGTAAAGAGATAAGGATTGTTTGGAGAACAAGAATACTTACGAAGATAAGTATTGAGTTATTTTTGTAAAAGATATGTATAATGTATTTGTTTATGAGATTACGTTTTCTTTTAGAAAAGATCATGATATCTTAGGAAAGTATTTTAAGCCTTGTAGGACTCCTTGGTCTATAAAAGGAGGCTCTAGGGGCATTAGTTGATATACAAGTTTTCATATTTGTGAAGTCGATTAAAAAAGTTTCAAGGTTGTAAACCCTAGTACTAGTGAAGAGTACTCGTATTATTGATCTAATAATATTGGAGCGTTTGGTTGTTTGTCATACATACATATTACCATTATTCTTCTTAGTGGTATAAACTAGATTCCGTATAGTTTATATCATACTCTCAAAGATTCAGTCTTAGTACCTTTGGATTTATCCAAGGATACTAAACCTTACATCAAGCTAAGGAGTTCAAGATCTGTTCATTGGGATCAACACTCATGAATGAAACGTGTTTCAACTTGTTTAAAGAGATTTTTCAAAGCAGGACTACATTCAGTTGAAAGAATGGGAATATAATCACGAGTGTTTTGGTGGTCAGAGGCAATCAAACGAGGCATTATCACCTTATATATACACAAAAACAAGAGTCTTAATATATATATTTAATCATTATGAAATTAAAATATTGAGAATTGTTGCCTAGTGTGTGTCTATATGCAACAAATCTGGATGTGCGGTTATCTCGACTCTAAACAAAGCCTATGAGATAACCCAAACACTCCTTAATTCAATATTTCTCAACCAAACGTGTCAAAAAAATATATTAGTTATATATTTCGATCAACAATCATGATTCCATCATGCATGAGTACAAAAACGTTTTTGGAATGTATTAACAATGCACGAAAACATTTTTATTATGTTCCTAGAAGTGAGAAATTTTTTTAAAAGTGAATTGAAAATTTTTAAACATACTCAATTATCAAAATCCTACATCTACGAAAAGCATAATAGTTATACATCGTATAATCCTAGTCTTAATTGCATAAAAACACAAGAAAGTTTGAAAACCCCTAATTTTTTATTTTGTGCTCAATAGAACCTTAGACTTAATCGATGAAATTACTTACAATTGTTGATGTGTATGATGTTATAGATGATATTCCTTGATGATTTTACTTTACATTGAAGTTTTAATGGTTGATTTTTGACGTTGGGGTGTTCTTGGTTCGACAGTTCGCAGCAAAAGAAAATAATGGTGTGTTTGGTTTTTGGTTTTGAACAATAAAAATGAAAATAAGGAGTCTGCTGCCGACGGTCCCAGATATATATGGGAGCGTCCATATTAAATCTAGGGACCGTCACCAGTGGACGTTTTTTTTGGTTTGATTTTTGACGAATTCTTTCGAATGAGTGACATTTTAATTAGCATTTCGCGAATTAAAAATACTTAAAATATTTCGGATAAATAATTAAGTTGTCACGACGCATAAAATAGAAAATATAATATAATTTGAGATTGAGTAGAAAAGGAAGAGAAAATTTTTAGGGATGTGTTCCAATCATTCCATAGACCTAGCACGGAAGTATATTGATAGTTCGCGACTTGATGGCAGTATACTTTTGGGTAGATGCACCCAATTTTACTTAATTATTATTATGTGATTTGTTGTTGTGTGATTTCACTAAACACTTTTGGTATCTCATAAATGTTTTACATAAATCTATAAACTTACTAACTTTATGTTGACACTTTTAAGCATGTTTTTCTCAGGTGAATAAGATACATGGCTTACTTGATGTGCATTGGAGTCTAAATTTTACAAGATTACATTCATGGACTTCTTCTTACATTCAAGCTATCAAATCTCGTTGTATATTTTAGTCTTACATATTGATGCAACTTTGGGACAAATGTTATAACAAGTTTATTTTTTATTAAATCAACGAGATTGCTTTTCAAACGACTCATTTAGAGGTCGTTCTCTTGTATCTTGTTGTTGTATTATGAAGTAACGCTCCCGGAAGTTATTCCACTGCGACCCGCTGCGACCCATTTAGAGGTGTTAAAGACAGTTGGCTAACCCCATTTCTGAGTGGTAACCGACGTTTTAGATTTCTTTCGAACACTAGTACTACTCTTTGACACACTAGGTGTTGACTGGACAGTTTTACTCTTGGGTGACCAATTAAAACTGTTGATGTTCAAACTATTTCTGCCACTTTCTGCTTGTTGCAATTTTATTTTTCATGTAATTGCTAAGCGTCCTACTTTGACTAGAATCAGGGGATAATGATGATGCACTAGAAACTTTATTTGTTTCTATTGGGGTTTTAGCAACACTAAACCTGGATTTCGCAACTACAATGGTAGTTCCTAAATTCCTAGATTTTGTTGCTACAAGAGAAGTGAATAAGGCTCTTTTCACCCTAGAATCTATAGATAAAGCATAATGAGCAACACATTTTCATGAGTAAGCATAAAAACATCTTGACCACAAGAAACACAAACAATATTCGAACCATCATTAACAGCTTTTACAGTCTTTGCTTTTAATACGTTTGCGTTTGATTAATAGATAGTCGAATTCATTATTTCACGCTTATTGGAACATACAATAACACTACTTGACACCTTCCGATCATTTGTAGATGGTCTCTTAACATTAGTGTTCTTCAAGACTCTATTCTTCGATTTAGTGTCCTTAGACTTTGGTCTTTTAACACTATTAGAACTCTCTACTCCTGTGGAATTTGAAACAGATATGTTAGTTTTAGTGACCGGCATATGTGTTTCTGTTTTGTGATTCTATACATTCCTCTTGCGATGACATTATGATAACATCAAATAATTAATACTTTTTAGTATCAAATTCCCTATAAAAATGCTTGTAATTATGTTATAAATATCTGAAAACACTACTTAATTGCCTATATTTAGTTTTCAGGAGCAAAGCAAGCATTTGAGCAAAAGACACAAGATTTGGACGTAGAATTCAAGAAGTGATGACATTTAAGGCTTTTACGGCGTAACCTCCCCGTAGGAGTTACATTGTAATCAAGAGTAACGAAGAAATGACTCAACATCAGTTGTTACGGCGTAACATCACCATCACCTTTACGCCGTAACCTATCATTTAAAGAAGGATTGAGTATCCGCGTCATCATTACGGCATAACCATGTCGTATACAAGTTACGCCAAAACTTAAATTAATCCTGGAAACATGGAAACCACACATCAAAGTGTAATGCTTAATATGTTCATAACTGTTACGTCGTAACACATTCAATACTTATAAATTGAGCCCTCATTCGGCTCATTTGGCATCACTCACTTCACCTTTTCAGCCCACAATACCAAGAGGTGAACAAAGCCTCTAGAAGATGAAGCATTCCACCAGAAGTCTAAAAGAGGATCACTGTACTTAATTTTAGCATTAATCATTCGAAAACTCAGTTTGTAAGAATTATGAATTATCAATCCAAGATTTCTTCATTTATTTCTTGTCTTACTATGAGTGGCTAAGCACTCTTAGTGCTAGCCAAGCCATGTATTTACTATTGTTATGATTGTTATTTCCTGTATAATTGCGGTTTTATTGGATACCCTTATAGCCTTTCATTGATCCTTGGGTTTTGGTAGTGTAGAGGGTGGCTTGGATCTTATTAGTCCTGTTATTAGACTTACCGGTTGAACATAGGATTAGTGGGGTACTAGGGTAGATTGGCACCTATCCATATTGGAGGAATTAAAGATGTTACTGCCTTGGTCACATTGAACACTTAAAAGCACATGAACTCTTTCAGAGAGGGTTAATAATATGTATAGAATATAGAATTAGTCTTAAGGATAGTTGGGGAATAACCACTACAAACTTGGATGCCTTGCCCGTATGATCTTAGGGGAATTTGGATCGCAGAGTAAGTATAGGAAAGACCTCAAATGCCAATTCGGGTTTGTCGATATTAGATCCACCAATGAAACTTGTAATTGAACATTGCACAGGAAAACATAATCATAACACTAGTAGTGAAATGGCTAGGCTAGCGCGCTTTTCTCCCTGATTACTTCTATCAAATTACTTTTCTGCATTTACTTTTCTTAAGTTTTTAAAATCAATCTTAAAACCATTTTTCCAAACGTGACAAAATCAAATTAGAACTAGTGACCTTAGCTCTTGGGACGACCTCAGATTTACCAACTACTGCACTACATTCGGCCGGGTTCTCTGCCCATTAGTGCGTGTATCGGTAGACGAGTTTTATTGTTTATCCCACTTCAATAGATCTTTAATTCCTTATGCTTGTTAAGGTTTTGTTATGCTAGATAAATCTAACATAACTATAGTAGAAACTTTGTTGAATATATTAAAGATTATGCGGAATCAAATCTTTATCATAAGAAGAATTCTTATGAAACAGTAAACTCTATGAAACACAAATCTATGAACACATAAATGTAAGCAACAAAAAAGCACAATATTATTATTACAATAATATGAATACTCCCTAGTATAAGGTTACAAAACCTTGAAGCAATATAAAATCTATAAGATGACTCATTTGGATTTGATACAGATACAAAACTCTATGCCTTAGGACCTTCTTTTATACACCAAGGAGTTCCTACGGAATACACTATATTTTTAAAACTAAGAATATTCTCTATGATCTATATCTATAAAATAACTGAATACGTTATCACATAACCTAATCTGCTCTCTAATCAATCTTAAATCCTTTCTTCTGTCTTTAATCCATTCTTCGCTACATAGAAAAACTCTTTCAACAGTCCTTAATCTTTGAGCATTGTAACTTTTTACTAGCAGCATTAACTTAGCACCAGCAGTAGTAACTTATACACCAGCACCATTAACTGTGTACAAGCAGTAGTAACTACTTAGAATATTTTCTTCAATCTTTACCAGCAGTACTAACTTTACACTAGCAGTATTAATATATACTAACAGTAGTAACTATAAACTAGGAGTACTAACTTTATACTAGCAGCACTAACTACTTAGCATATTTTTCATTAAAGTTACTGAACAACACTAACTTTTGCTTAGCAGCAGTAACCCAAACCTTAGCAGCAGTAACTTCAATACGCTTTAAAATCCTAAAAATCCTCTCCCTAAAACTTGATATTCTTCTTCAAAATCATCAAGTTTCATTCAAAGCTTCATCAATCACCAAGAGGATGCTTCCAAACACTTCATTTAGGTACATAGCCTTCCTTAAGCTGTTTCTTGACCAATCTAAGAACCTCAAATGCCATTTCACACTCATAATCAACTTGAAGCTTCACATCATTAAATATCTGATGTAGTATGTGATTTATAAGTGGATACATCTTCTTCAACTAGATAGATAAAATAGCATGGATTGCAGTGTTACACTAATTAACTCTACAAAATCATAAAAGCTTCCCGTTTAGCACATTAACTAAATCCTTGGTTGATTCTTCCATAACATTATCTTTCAACATGATTGTTCAAAACATGGTCTTCAAATTAAGAAGTAAGAATTTATCCATTAATTCACTGGCTTTTGTCTTCTTAATCTTGCTTTGAACTATACTCTAAAGAACTTCCAATTCTTCCTCTGTCAAAGGATTTTAACATCATTCCAAAAGTTAAATACATCAGAGAATTAACCAACTACTATGAGGATTGAAAATAGCTTTTCTTTCTTATTTGTAGATCTTGCTGATCAACAATGGGTTGGAGATTTAGTAGATAAAAGGTTAGCAACACCAGTTAATCATCTCCATCATCTAGACCTATTTCAAACATGCTTAAGCTCTTAGACACTTTGTCTCTTCCAACTTTTGCTTTTAGAGCTTTCTTGTTCATGCTTACTTCTCCTACTCTCTTTAAACCTCTCGTAGTCTATCTCTACTTCACCTTCTTGGACTCTTCTTCCACCAACTCTTGTTCAGCCTTCTGGAACTCTCTATTCCAACCAGCTCATTCTGTACTCAACAAAGGTATTCACCCTTTTCATTGCTTTGTCAAATAATTCTTGAATATTGACAAAGGACTTGTTCTTCAAACTTTTGGGCATCCATCCTTCTATGTTTTTTTAGATAATTACACATGATACTCCTTTTGTTTAGATTTTGTTGGTGGTCTATTCCTCTTTTCTTTTTCTCTCTTAGCTGCAAAATGTTTTCTTCTTTGCTCTAAGAATTGTACAAACAATCTTGCCTTTTCTTCATCAGTCAATTCTTCTTGCTCTTGAGCTTGCAGTCTTTGAGCCAACTGATAATCAGCTTCAATTTTAGCCTGAACATCATCCCAAGCTATGTTGGCTTCTTCAACTTGTTGAGCTTTTTCTCTGGCAAGCCTTTCTTCTTCTTCTTCTTCAGCTTGTAGCTTGAAGGCAAGTTCTTCATCAAGCCTGAGTAGATCTTTCTTAGACATTTTCTTCACAGGTTCTGGTTCAACCATTTTGCCTTTACCCTTGTCCTGAACCTTGACCTGTGATGGTTGTTGTGAAGAAACTGTTGGTGTAGGTGCTTGCTCCTGTTCATGAAAAACAATCCCTTTAGCCTTAGGTCTTGTGCTATCAGCTATAATTATTGTAGCAGCAGTTGTTGTACTTGTTGGTGTTGTTTGTGTTTATAAACCCTGCCTATTCATGTAACACAACCTTATAGCCTTGGGTTTTTACTCTCTTCAAATCTGCCAGTGCTTAAAGCTAAAGTTATTTCAACATCATTTATTGCCGTTTGTTATAGTTGTAGTGTACAGCACTTAACGAATGTAATAGAGTAACTTCTTCAACCATACTTCTTGTTTCCTTAGCAGTGTTAACAACATCTACACTTTCAACAATCACCTCATCACCATCTAAGTCATTAACACCAAACATATCTTCACCGGTCTAAACATTGACCAAGTAAATGTCTTCATTAGCATAAATATCAGCTATCCTCCCCTGTTTTGTGATGCATTCTCTTCACCCAACACCTCATATTTTAGGACTCAACCCTTCTTATGAACCAACTCGTATAATCTTTTAAGTCTATGAGTTCTTGACTTATTTCTCAACTCTAGCTTCTTGACTCTCCTTTCAAACTTGCAATCTCATTAGCTTGAGTGGTCTTTATAGTCTCCAAATCAAGAACTCTTGTTTCTAAATTGGTACATAATTCCATTAAATTTTAGTTTTAGTCTATCCTCACCACTTTGAAGTGTATTACCTTTTGTGAGTAGTGGATCATTGGAATGTTTAGATGCATTCTCAAACCTAGTTTGAGCAATAGTATCCCCCATGGTTTCTTGGCACACAAGGAACACTACCTGAACTAGTTCCTGGGGAACTTGGTTCATTAAGTGTTGCCTTGGATCGGGTCTTATTGATGTTACCCCTATCTAAAAATACTTGCACAAACCTTGGATACATCAAGAATTTACCCACATTATCCAAGTTCTTCACCATACTTTCAAAATTATATTTTGAAAAGTTAAACTTCTGGTTTGTAGCTAAGCAGATAATTGCAGATGCCTTAGTGCTACTAAACTCATTTCATGCAGTAGTCTTAGAACTTAGGTATTGTAAAACAGTATGAATAAGTAATTTCCATTATGAGGAAAAGAATGCCTTATAGAAAGTAAGCTTCTGAGAAATTTTCTCATACCTCATCAGTGTAAGTTGTTCAAAGATAGTAGCATTGAGTAGACAATCAACACCATCAGCATCTTCTAGTTGAAGATCTCTTCTCACAGTTGATTCAGTTATGATTATCTTCTTTCCATCCACTAGGGCTTGTAACTGTACTTCCCTATTGACAGTTTTTGCCTTGACAGTAGCCCAGAATTGTTCAATACACAAAGTATAGATTGTAGGATTAACCGTTAATGCATGCTTAATAGAGTGTGCATTTAATAAATCTACAATTTTTTCAAACCCTTCACTTTCTGCGGGTTTAAACAAGAACGCGACTATGTTATGAGTATCGGCAAACTTTAGGGTCATCATTGTATTGGGTTTTGATGATGGATGATGAAATTAAGTTAGGGTTTTTGATTAGAGAGTATTTGAAAGATTGAAATTGATTAAATAAATGAATGAAACTCTTAATAAAAGTATTTATGAAAATACCCTCAACAGCATTAACGTTCAACTGGCAGTACTAAGTTATGCCTAGCAGCATTAACTTACAACAACAGTAGTAAGTTTATGCCTAGCAGCATTAACTTTTACCAGTAGTATTAAGTTATGCCTAGTAGCATTAACTTTGAGTTACCAGCATTAACTCCAATTCCAGTCCAAACACTCTGTTTGTTTTTATTTCACATAGCTCTCATTATGTTTTTATTCTCAACAATTCTCTCAATTCTTTTTACTCACTAAAATCACTATGTCTGTTTTTATTTCACATAGCTCTCTTTCTGTTTTTTTGACTCACAAATTCTCTTAATTCTTTTACTCACTAAATTACTCTGTCTATTTTTATTCCACATAATCTTACACTTTTCTTTGCTTTTCCTGCAAAATATTAGTTCAAAAACCAAGAAAACACAATCCATAGCAACTTTCACGGTATTAATTATACCTAGCAGTATTAAGTATAACTAATAGCAGAAACTCAACAGTATTAAGTATAACCAGTAGTACTAATTATACTTAACAGCAGAAACTTTTAATGACATGAATAACAATATTATATCATACAGAACTCTACAAAAACATGAAGAGAAAATTAGCAACATGAAGAGATAATCTGCAGCATTCCAATACTAGCAATCAAATATTGAAATCTACTTACATCAAAAGCTTTTGTAAGAAAATCTGCAACATTCTTGTCAGTATAGATTTTAACAATTTGAATCAATTTCTTATCATTGCAATCTCTAATAAATTGATGTCTAATCTCTATATGCCTGTTATTGTCAATAAAGATCTTGGTATGCATAAAATTGTGCCCATAATTAAGTAGTTGATTCTAAATCCAAAGAACTTGTCCACAGCAACTTGAAGTAGCCACATATTCAGCTTTTGTTGTGGAATTTGCAACCACTATCTATTTCTTGCACTGCCATGATATTAATCTACATTTAAGAAATTGACAACCTCCTGTTGTAGACATCCTATCCAAGCTTGCTCTAGTATAATCACTATCAGTGTATGCTACCAAATCAAAAGGAGAATCTTTTGGATACCAATGGCATAATTTTGGTTGACCTTTTAAGTATCTAAAAATCCTTTTCATAGCATGAAGATGTGAAACCTTTGGATTGACTTGGTATCTAGCATAGGCACACACTGCAAACATGATGTCGGGTCTTGAAGATGTAAGATACATCAATGAACCAATCATTAACCTATACATATGAACATCTACTTCTTCACCATCTTCATCCTTGAGCAAAGGCTTTTGAGTTTCCATTGGTGTGCTTGCAGTCTTGACTTTTGTAAACCTAAATTTCATTAAAATTTCACCAATATATTTATCTTGACTAATAAATATCCCATCCTTCTTCTGCTTTACTTTTAATCCCAAGAAGAATGTAAGTTCTCCCATAGAACTCATCTGAAATTTGTCATGCATCAACTTCTCAAATGCAATGCATAGCTCCTTCTTTGTTGAACCAAAGATGATATCATCCACATAAACTTAGACTAGCAAAATATCACCTTTGTACCTTTTGATGAATAAGGTCTTGTCAATTTTCCCTCTTTAAAACCCACTGTCCAATAGATATGTTGACAAGGTTTCATACCAAGCTCTAAGAGCTTGATGCTGTCCATACAATGCTTTTTCAACTTTGTATACTCTATTAAGAAAGTATGGATCTTCAAATCCTGGTGGTTGACATACATACACCTCTTCTTCAATCTTTTCATAGAGAAAAGCACTTTTTACTTCCATTTGATACACCACAAAATCTTTAAATGAAGCATAAGCTAAGAATAGGCTAATTGCTTCAATTCTTCCAGCAGGGGCAAAGACTTTATCAGAGTCAATCCCTTCTTCTTATGTGTACCCTTAAGCAACCAATCTTTCTTTATTTCTTATCACAATTCCCCTTTCATCCTTTTTATTCCTAAAGACCCATTTAGTGCCTATGGCTCTTTTTCTATTTGGTAATTCCACCAAAGTCCAAACTTCTTGTAACTTGAATTTTAGAAGCTCTTCCTGCATAGCCTCTATCCAGCTTGGATCTGTCAATGCATGAATTACCTTTTTAGGTTCTTCCTGTGATAAAAAGCAAGCAAACAAGCAGTTTTGAAGGTCTTTATGGTTTGTTCTTTTTTAAGAGTAGTACTAACAAACCCATATTCCTCCAAATTCTTTAACATATTTCTTGTTTGTGTAGCTAATTGCAAATCTCCAATCACTTGATTAAGAGGATGATATTTATGAATTCTTGTAGTTGGATTAGGACTGACTTGGATTATTGTATCCAAATTGTTCATGTTAGTCTCTGCATCATCTTCTTGATCATCACTTGAGAGATCAAATATGCTATAATCTTCCAAAGCATGCATATTTGGATCAACTAGAAGTTCTGCATTATCCTTATTTGTGCCAGCAGCATTAACAGTTGAACTAACAATATTAACATTGTTAGTGTTGTTAACATTATCTTCTTTCTCTTGATCATTACATTCACTTTATTTTCTTGGATCATCATTAACCTTCTTTTTAACATCACTTGAAGGTTTGAATCCATCATCATCAGAACTCTTTGGATTTTGGGAAAATGGTGGATCAGTAGTCCATAATGGTAGCAAAATGTAATATTTGACAGGTTTTGTCTCCATTCTAGCTTGACCTGCATTATCACTTGCTTTTGTACCTGCAAGACCATTAGACTGTGTACCTGCAACAATTGGCTCATAATTCATTGTTCTTGTT
>BQNB010121772.1:0-20402 GCA_026074375.1 Tanacetum coccineum
TATATATATATATATATATATATATATATATATATATATATATATATATTGATGACATGGCTTGCATAATGACATGACGTTATGACGTGGAATAAAATTGTCAAATACCTATCTCTACATTATTTTTTATTAATTAATATAAGAGGATGTATGCAACATCACTAATCCTACTAATCACCTCCCTATTCAATGTCATCATTAATTCTTGCCATGTTATCATAATTTTAGCCATGTCAGTTATGTACATGTTTTTTTTTCAAACAATAAACCCCACACACACATATCAAAATCACGAAATAAATCAATCTTGGATGGATATGATTATGTTTACGTTTTTAATAATTTGTTTTGCTCTCTTGAAAAACTATTTCTAATTGAAAAACTATTTCTAGTTTGTTTTGCTCTTATTGAAAAACTTTGCAATAAGCAGATATAATTGCATTATAATATGGATGAAGATGGATCTGTTTTGCTCTCTTGAATTTTTAAATGTTAGTTTGGTTTGTACAGAATTCAATTGGAGGTGTATCACATCTTTCTGGGGATCATGTGAATGAGCCATTCTGGTGAGTTTAGTTTACCCAATATGTTAGAATGAACAGCTTCTGTTTTTGTCAGCCTTTTAATTTTGGTTCTTTTAACTACAGGGGCGAGGCAAAGATGGAGTATTTGGCGTGCTTCTACATGACAGGTAAGTTAGCCGCGTTTCTTATGCATACAACCTCCTAAATATCAACGTAATCCATGATTTGATCAGTTACATCTCAAATATTTATGTTTATAAACTAATTAATTGGTATGACACAATAACTTATGTGGTATATTCATTAAGCTTATGTTTTGATCACATGGTATCACCTCATTGACTGTTTTTTATGCAGGGTATTCCATCATGAAGTAAGCATGACTTTTTGGCAATGTTATTGTTGCTTTTTGTAATAATAACTTTGGTGTTATGTAAAACTCAATCGCTTTTTGGCTATGTTGTTTGACTTAGGTGGTAAAGATCAGAGGGGTGAGAGAAACTGATCTTGGAGAATGCATTCCAGGTCATTGCAATGATAGCTAACAATATATGCTATATTTAAATGGTATGTTATCCAATGTGTTTGAATGCCTTGAAAAATTCTATGATAGCTAACAGACAACTAGATTGAGGGTCGTTCATCCGTAAAGCCACAACACAGAAAGACAATCAATTTTGTCCCTTCAAAACCAGAACATCAGGTAATAAATATTTCGGTGACGCATTTCCTCAAATTATTGTATTGATATAAATGATTGATTTTTGGCTTAAAGTAAAAGGCTGGTCAGTTACAGGTTTTGACTAATTGGGATTTTGGGATTCAAGTATTTTTTTAATGTCACCTAACGGTGAATGGATCTTTGCAGGGCTTATGTTTGAGAATTCATGTGAAATTGGGGTGTTTTCAAAGCTGACAAATACTTATTGCTTGGTAGCAATCGGAGGCTCATAAATTTCCTATAGCTTTATTCTCGACATACATAATCTATAATTCGCTTTTATTGGAAAACATGTTTTAAGCAGTTGAGTTTTTGTTTTGCAGTACATTTAAGTCTGAACTAGCAGATGTTATGCCTGTGCTCAAGACCACTCACGACAAAGGTAATGTTTTGGTTTTTGTAGGCGGTTGATATGGTGTTTTGCTTATAGTAATGAAACTCGATCTTTTGAATTTCTTCATTAGATAGATCACTGTTAAAATTCAAATTCCTTAGTTAACATTACTCTACATTGATCAACTGATGAAATAAGTTTAGGTATCAGCATCAGTGTTATAGTACTCCGTCCCTTGAAAAATTGCAGTTTTATGGAAATGTTGGACTGAAGTCAAACGCCTAAATAGTGAATACTCTTCTTAAGTGTAAACATGTGGTGTAACAAAATTACTACCATCAAAATTTCTATATATAATATGAATGTAAGATAGGTTGTTTGGCTTGAAAATTTGACTGAAATAGAACCATAGCACTCAGTTGGACATCCAAAAATGAAAGATATTGGAAAATTCATAGTCTGAAACTACATTTTGATGCAAGTTAAGACTCAAAACGAGAACACGCAATAAAAAGAACAAAAGGAGCTAATAAACAAGCATGCTAAGTGGTAATTGTTTTGTCTGGGAGGTTACTAAAAACATTTTATTTTTTTAGTTTTTATTGTTTACTAAATCATACATATACATTCAATTTACAGACTATAGCTTTGAAAACTGGTGCATTACACCATGACATCCATTATTGGCTAGGTAAAGAGTAAAGACACAAGCTAGGTGCGTTTTCACTTTGAAATACTCTATTCTATCTAAATCTCATGTCCCATTTCTGAAATTTAGTCCTACTCTTTTATTGAATTTATTTTTCTCTTTACTTTTTTGGTTACAGGATGAAGCTGGAGCAGCAGCCCTGAAGACGGTTGAACTTGATACAGCACTTGGAGGACAGTTTATAAAATTTTAATTGATCGATGGCAGGTTCCTTTTGCTCGATCTTCACTCAATCACGATGATATCATCAAAGAACAGGTATATTATTTTATACTCAATAATTATTATAGATGTTTTATGATAAACACCAGACTTGCAGAGCGGTTCATTTTCATATTTATATGTACTAAATGGCTCTTTCTATAAGTAAGTATAAAGAGGACGTTTACATCAGTATCAAGTATCAACATGATTGTTTAGGGATGTTGGTGGCAAGATCACACCAGAAAGTGGTGTTCCTTCTACCATTTTCTCAAAACCCGACGCTTCTTAGAAAGCCTCTCTAGATGGAAAAGCCTCTCTTAAATCCAAATGAACACCGATGACTTAAGAGGAGATCGATGAAATTATGGTAAGCATTATCAGTTTTGCTTCTTTATACATTATGCTTAAAGTGATAACCTTGAGCTAAGCTGTGTGACTGAAATATACATTTACTCTTAGCCGTATTGATTTATCTGTTACATACAATCTGAATTTTTCTAAGTTAGTTATAAAGTATAATTTGAAAGGCTAAAAACACTTGAAACCCAGGAATAGGATGTTGAGAGGCTGTGACTATTTGAATTCAACTCGTGCTTGATAATATTCTTTTCGTAAAGTTATTAATCAATAATCACCCTGTGTATTAGTACTATTTGTTACATACCAATATGGTTATTTTTGTGTTTATTCTTTATAAAATAAGCATATATAGAATTCCCCGTTATAGGTTGTTTTGGCTTTTTTAGAGCTTTCTAGCGACGCAATATGCTTATTTTTAATTTGCAAGACTATGATTCCTTTTGTTTTCACGGCAGACAACACACCCTTAAACCATCCGTTGTATTATTCTTTGTAAGGAAGGGATTCTGCATGGCTTTGAGAATATCTCATCTTCTGCAAACCAGCAAATGAGACACCGAATATTTGAAGGAACGGTTTGAAGAGAAAATGTGTTTGGAGAACCAACTGATGAATCATGAGGTTCAAACCCGAGCTTTATACAAGGATATCGAGAAGCAAGAAGCTAGCTGCAAATCAACAAATTAGACACCGAAATTTTGAAGGAGCAGTTTAATGACGAAAAAACGCGTTTGGAGAATTTAGTGAAGCGTCTCGAGGTTCAAAACCGAGGTTTAAATAAGGATATTGAGAAGCTAAAAGCCTTGCTGCGAGGCTGATGCATTTCGACGGTCTTTTCTCCCGATTGGCAGGATCAGGTAAGTAGTTAAAGAATTAGTGTTGGGATTTGCTTATGTTGAAAAAAAGGCCATTAGACACGAGGGAGTAATAATTGTTTAAGGTTACTCAACGAAGAATTATGATTTATAATTGCTTTGGCTAACTTTTGTATGAACTATATCTGAAGTTTTTTTAATAAATCTTAAGCTTCGACACGGAAAAGATATAAAAGTTGTACACTGTACATGTACTTTTAGAACAGGTAACATACACCAAACACAACAATGAACCATGACAATTTTAAAAGTAATCTTCTGATATAAGGGAAATAAAGACAAGAATCTGATTTTTTAGCAAGTATATGACAAATGGTGTCCTTCTGCGTGAAAAGTTAAGAGATGCAAATCTTGACAACTATAGGTAGCTGCTAACCAGTGGGCAGGTCGAGCAAGTAGGAATGGGCTCGGTACCTGTTACCGTCTTTTAACATATAACGCATACAAAGACACAATATTTGAAAAGTCCTAGAAGGCTAGAAGCTTATGTTTCATATTCTTATATATCAATGCAGATAGAGATCATTTGAAATGGCTTATTGGTTTTTGCAGGGACATTGTCATCCAAAGATCATAAAGGCACTAATCGAGCAAGCACAAATTCATTGATATTATTTCTTAGATATTAATTATAATTTTCCTGAATTAAATGTAAGAGGTGTGTAGGCTATCATTGTTTCATGTTGTACTGTTTCATGGTCATACAATGGATGCTATTTTGAAATACACAATATATACTTTGTTCTTGCGGATAATTTATTAACTTTTATTTTCTCTTATTGGATGAACATTCATTTCTTTCTTGCATGTTGATAATGCATTCAATAAATAATTTGATATATAATTGATTTACCTATACTTAAATTTTAGTAAACGACATTTATAAAACAAGCCCGCTCATTGGGCGGGCCATGCAACTAGTATGTATATATATATATATATATAAGACAAATATTCGTGAGAAGGATAAAAATAAAACTTTTTTTAAAAAAGTTCTCGAAAAATTTCAAAAAAAATCTATTAAATCAGGTATGTTGGTGCATAAAAAAATTAAAAATAAATATAGATAGACTGAGATAAAAAATAGAGAAATAATAAAATAATAGAAATTAGAGAATATAAAAAAAATTTATTGAAGAGAAAGATAGTAATAGAAGATATAATAATAATTAAATAGATAAGAGAATAAGATAGAGATATTAGAGATTAGACAATAATAGTAGAGGAATATAGAGAATAGATACATACAGTAAATAGAAATCTGAGAGAGTGAGAGATAGAGTAGTTCAGATAGCAATAATATGATAATAGAGATAGAAGAATAGAAAACATTAATAGAAAAAATAAATAGTAGAATAAAATTTATATAGATAAAAAATAATTACGAATATAATAATAGAGATAAAAAATAGACATGCTCCTCAGATACACCGCTTTATCGTCCCTTAATCTTACTAACCTCGAGAGTTTATCAAAGGAATTGATATATATAATAGTAATAATAGAAGAGAGAGAATATAGATAATAATAAATGTATAGACATAGAATAGAGTAAAAAAAATATAGTTACGCAAATAATAATAAAAAAAATAGTAAATAATAGAGAAATAGGAGAGAAAATAATATAGTAGAATAGATAATTAATAATTATATAGAGAATAGATAAAGAAGATAGAGATAGATATAGAAATAAGAGATTATTCAATAGAGAGAAGGTATCAAATTAATAAAAAAAATAGAGAATAGTATAAATAGAAATAATAGAAATATATAGTATATAGAGAAAAATAGAGTAGAGTATAGAAGAGTTAAATAGAAAGAGATTTATAAATATATAGTATAATAGTGAGATTATAGAGAGATATAGTAGAAGTAGAGAGAAAACAGAGCATACGATAGTGAGAACCCCGATAAAATAATAGAGAATAGTAATAGAGAGAGTGAATTAAAATAGAGAGAAATAGAGAGAAGAAATGATTTAAAAAAAAAAACTATAGATATTGAGAAGAAAAAAATAAATAGATACAAAACTAATATAGAGAGATAAAAAAATGGTTTCATAGAGAAAAAAATAGATAGATAGAGAGAATATAAACAAATAGAAGCGCTGCTAGAATGGAGAGATAAGATGAAAATAATTGAAATAATAGAAAGAGAATAGGAGTATAGTTAATTAAATTGAGCTTAGTAAAATAGCATAATTATAGAATTAGTAATTATTTAAAAAAAAATTAGAGGGGATTTAATAGAGAATGATAGAAAAATAAATAAATAGAGAAAAAATATAGATATATAAAAATTTAGATCGCTTAATATTATAGAAAAATAGAACGGTACTAACCGCTTGACGAATTCTAAATATTACCAATATCATTTGAATGGCTTATATGGTTTTTTTGCAGGGAACAGTGTCATCCAAGTTCATCAAAGGCACTAATCGAGCAAGCACAAATTCATTGATATTATTTCTTAGATATTAATTATAATTTTCCTGAATTAAATGTAAGAGGTGTGTAGGCTATCATTGTTTCATGTTGTACTGTTTCATGGTCATACAATGGATGCTATTTTGAAATACACAATATATACTTTGTTCTTGCGGATAATTTATTAACTTTTATTTCTTCTTATTGGATGAACAATGCATTTCTTTCTTGCATGTTGATAATGAATTCAATAAATAATTTGATATATAATTGATTTACCTTTACTTAAATTTTAGTAAACGACATTCATAAAACAAGCATCGCTCATGGGCGGGCCATCAATGCAAATTAGTATGTTATATATACTTATATCATAAAGACAAATATTCGTCGTGGAGGATAAAAATTAAACTTTTTTTTTAAAAAAGTTCTCGAATAAATTTCAAAAAAATCTATTAAATAAGGTATGTTGTGCATTTAAAACTATTTTGTAAAAGAAGTATTTTTTCTAATTTTTGAGTTTTTATAGTTTTTCCGTTTATTTGCGCATAAAAAGAAATTTTGATGCACAAAAAAATTTTGATGCACCAAATTTTTCGATTTGTTATAGTTTGATGGGCAATAAAATTTTGATGCAAAAAGTCAAAAGAAGATGTGTACAAAAACGAATTTTTGATGCACAAAAAACCGATTTAATGCACAAACGTTTTTTTTCATAATTTTTTTCGGCAAAACTATTCACTTTTAGAAAAACTTCCTTTACAACTTTTTCATGCACCAACATACACGATCTTGTGGAATTTTTTCAGAATTTTTTGAGAACTTTAAAAAAAAAATCTTTTTATCCTTCTCACGAATATTTGTCTTTTTATTTGATCTTTATCATATATATATATATATATATATATATATATATATATATATATATATATATACTAGTTACGTAACCCGCCCGACGGGCGGGTTCGTTTCATTAATTTTTTTATAAAGAAGGATTGTTTGATTATTGCTTTTTAACGTTGAGTGTTGAGTCAAGTTCGGCATGAACGGTTCAAAACGGTTCAATCAGTTATGGGTAATTCTGTTCTGTCTTTATGTTCATTCTTAGTTGTTTGGAGGAGATGTTTTTTTATCAACAGTTTGTATGTATAAATCATTTATTCATTATAATCATACCATTTCAATACATTTATACACCGTTTAGTTTAGTCCATTTCATATTTATTGTTATCAAAGTTCGGTACTCTTCGGCGGCGGCGCACGCGGCGCTTTGCATATACAATACTGTCGGGTTCGTTTCAGTAATTGTTTTATAGAGAAGGATTATGTTATGGGTAATTATGTTTTGAGTTAGTAGGATCCATCGCAACTTTTTTAAGTGGCCTTTTAAACTGATGAGTTTTTTTCGTCCTTTTTTTAACTATAAATCATTCATTCATCATAATCATACAACTTTAATACATTTATACAACGTCCAATTAAGTCCATTTCAATAACTGATCTGCACGGCAATTGGTTGTGATTTTACCATTATACCCCACATAATTTACTGACCTAATTTTCACCATATAGACCAGCCGTCACTCCCGTTACTTTCATACCTTTATTATTTTCACCGGTGTGCTTCGTCATTTATCTTTCATAAATTCACCTAACAATCTTCTTTGGAGGAAGATCTAACAACACCCTAGCTTGTTAACCATAATGCTTGTTGAGGAATTACTATCGGCCATATATCCCTCAAGGTGCTCTTGACCTTTTGTAGCAGCAAAGCGGGAGTAGTTCACTAGGGTAACGACATAAAAACATAAAAAAAGTATTTGCTTATTATAAAAGTATACCTTTACGGGCTAAGAATAAGACCAACTGCATTAGGAAGCTTATCAGGTTTAGTATCCATACCTGCATAGTGGCGAAACCACTCTGCTTAGAGCAAAAGGTGTAATGATATAGGAGGTTTCGCCACTCCTATGTGGCATTCAAGTGGCGATCGCCACGATACCCCAAACCATCGCCAACTTTTCGCCATGGCTAAATAGCCAGTTTACCGACGCAGAAAGAGACAAAAAAACTAACGGCTAGTGCAACGGATATATTTTAGTTTGTGT
Organism: Tanacetum coccineum; assembly: GCA_026074375.1. NCBI lineage: Eukaryota > Viridiplantae > Streptophyta > Magnoliopsida > Asterales > Asteraceae > Tanacetum > Tanacetum coccineum. The sequence goes on from BQNB010121772.1 coordinate 8,262, forward strand.
GAAATATTTATGAAAAATAATAAATTGGTGAGTGGTGAGACCCAAATGGCTAAAATATGGTGTGTTATGAGTGAGGGGGTATTTTGAGTTGTTGTGTTGAAATGAGATGACAGTGATATGACACTCAGTGGGGCCCAAGTGGCGAAACTTTTTTAGCCACCACACCTTATGCTCTTATGACTGGGAAAAAAATTATCAAACAACTACCATTACAATGACAAAATGTACATAAAACCAAACAAAAGGGTGCTGAAATTTCAAGCCACAAAGAATACAATAGAGTGAAAAGATAAAACAAAACTTAGAGCCCGAATAATTCAGGGGTACCAACACATCTCCATCATGTAACAGATAAAAAAATTTCTCCAGTGCCAAAGCAACTTCAGATTTGAAGGAAATGTACATTATCTTTTTCGAGACTACTTTCAGCTTCAACAATGGCAGCACCAATGGTGGACCCAGATGACACATATGAAACTTTAATTGGTCAGGAATGACTCGACTCACCATGGGAACCCTTAGGTTGGTATGGTGATGGAGCAGGCCCAGAAGCAAGACGTGATCCCTGAAACCGGCCAACTGTAACTAATGATTCAGGTTCCATTTGTGGTCCAGCATCATCTCCTCTCATTGCTTGAGATTTGGCTTGAGCTTTGTCACGCTTTAGTGACGCTGCAACTTCTTCAAATGCATTTGCATTTTCCTTTGCTTCTTGAATAATATTAGTTACAGCCCCAAGTGGTGATCGATTAAGGGGTAACTGTTTTTCAGTACACAAAAAAGTTCTTTGATAGTGGATGGCATGTCTTCACTATATACACAAGAATATAATGAAAATAATATAAAACTGAATTTTTAAAATTCTCATAGTCTATCTAGTGTTGTTCAACATGATGTTTAGGGGTGACAATAGCTCTTTGGTATACTTTTTGTACAACAAAAAGCATCTTCTGCCACTCTTCTTATGTGTTTTGAACTTGCTCCATCATATTCGAGATAATCAATAAAAGTAACGATAAAAATGTTATACTTTGTGTATAAACATAGAGTTGGTTACTAACTGGTAAGGATTTTAAGAATTTTATATACTTGGTCCACACAGGCCCATAAGCAATCGCACACGAATAAACAATCATCAGTAGAAAGACACGGGGTTATATACTGATGTAAGGAATATAAACAACTGATAGATTAACATACCAACATAATTGAGCATAAAATCATAAGCTTTTCTAGTTTCCTCTTGACCCTCTGGTCCCTTTTTGTCATTGGCTTTCCTGATAAAGTTGTTATAGCACCGCCTGCAACATAAATGATCGTAATACATATGAGATAAAAAAACATATTAGCAACATTCAATCAAAAAAGTTTTATCAAAAACTACATCAACGCCTTGTTTATCAGCAACAAAACTTAAGGTTAAACCATGAACTTGTGTTAAAATAAGTCATACCGTTGAGGTATGTGCAGTCAATTCAACAAACAACAGCTAAATATTTGTTTTGTTGCATCATCGTTATTGACAGCTGTATGTGCTTCTACATATTGTTTCCAATGTTTTGCCTGGGAAACAAACACACAATCAAACGTTGATCAAATGTAAATCATCGCTAAAAAACTTTTAACACAGTTCCAACAATGAACTCACTAAACTAAAACCATTATATTAATATGAATAACAATAAATCCTGTTACGATACCTAGAATTCAAAAACACCAGATGCCAAAAACATGACAACATTCTTCTTAAAGCCATTAAACTAATAGGAATAACAATGAATCCTCTTAAGAAACCTAAAATTTATAAACACCAGGTAGCTAACTATGCTTCTTATAAAACCTTAAATTAAAATCATATACTAATACGAATAACATCAATGTTGTAAAACGTTTATAGTAAATTGTCAAATAAATATCTTATCAACTTAAAAAAAAGGATTAATAAAACAAACAACCGACCACATTTTGATGTAAGCGAGTAAATTTATTGGCAAGAATTGTTGGATGGACCGCTTACCAGCAATAATCGGTGTTTGTTCCATGTGTAACCTGCTGCTTTCCAGTACTTAATGAAGTATGTATTGACCCGGTTCATGAGCTCCAATATGTGATCATCCTTCTTATTATATTTTCCAAAATTGGATCAAATATATCGTACATCCTTGAACACCTCTGCTAAACTGATGTACTTGAGTCATGATTAATTAAGAAAATGATCCAACAACACATGTGGTTAGTTCATAACTTAAAGATGTTAAAAATTAAGAAACAACAATGCATTACCTTATCATCCTCGTATACATCATACACACAATGTACAATATTTGTTCCCATTATTTGTTTACATTCCTTTTAACATGGAATAAATCAATAAATTATAATAAAGTTGTTCATAAAGAAAGGGTGTATTCATATAAGGATTACCTATCAATATCTTCCTTATTATTTTGTGTCTCAATCATTGTTCAATGGCACAAAAATTAAACCACGCGCCTGAAAGGAAAAAAATACGGATATTAGGGTTTATGATGAATACGTTTTTGAAGAAACGTGATATAACTTAATTATAGAGTATATCTTAAACATGGTATGCTAATTTCGAAATTCAATGTATTATGGGTGTCATGTCATCGTTGAGGTGGCGTACAGTCATTAAATCATATTTATACACTCATAGTTAGCCTCATATATTTATGTTATATATATATATATATATATATATATATATATATATATATATATATAAATATATATATATAAATATATATATATATATAAGAATTCGGTTTTCGTTTCATATAGTCCAAACCTAAACCTAACCCGAAAATCGAAATTTTAGATCGGTTTCTTATCGGATTTTGCAAATTCGGCTCTATTTATCGGTTCTGTTCGTTTCAATTTTTATTCATTTATTTGGGTTTTTTCGGTTTTTCTGCTCACCCCTAACATTTTTTTAGAACGGAAAGTTAGTTGTTAGTGATTCGAGCTCACAGTGACATTCAATTGGCCAGTATGCAAGACTCGAACATTCGCCTTAGGGGATAAACCCCACTCTTTTTTCGCTCTTGAAAGAAAACCCTCACGATGAGGCTCGAACCCGAGACCTCTCGCATGTGGTAACAACCTTCCCAAAGTTACCCTTGATGGTTATCTGCTCACCCCTAACATACTCACATATTAGTATATTACTCAATCGAATTGGATATTGTTGTTGTGTTTTTTTATGTGCAAAGGGTGAAATTGTATTAATAAACAATTACAACTTACAACAATCAAGAAAAGGGATATACAATCTTGTCCTTTTTAATACATCCAGCAGATACATATATGAAAGAAACAAAAAATATATCTAACAATACAACCATAGAACTCGGACAGAAGAGGATTTATCTTAGACAAAGCTGAAAAACATATGTCTAAAACCCAAAGCCACTCGCAAATTGGATTAGACACCAAAAGCAAACTCAAATATACACCCTTTATGCACCAAAACACCATATCCTCTTGACTACATTTCCAAACTAAAGTCATCCACAAGCCATTTAACCCACATTCACAATGGCTTTAGATGGAAATGATCAGGCATAATCAAGAAGGATATAGCTCCCATTCACACTAAGAGAGGGGCTATACCTGTCATAACTATATTTCCTATCTATTAAATCCTAAAACTAGCCAATAGCTACATCCTCATTGGACTGATCAAGGGGCAAAAAGGGAAAAGGCATCACTAGACAGGGAACACTCTCCCTCAAATAAAACCAACCTAACCTCCTTTGACAGTGTATTGGGTGGACCAAGAAGGTTTATCTTTCATACACTCTTTATTCCACCCATCATACACTGTCTGTTATCCCAAATACTATGGATCCAAACACAACATAATAAGCTACCAATAAGCTATAATCTACACGAACCAAGTAAGAGAAAAAAGAAAGAAGTTTAGAGAGAGAAAGTAGAGAGAGAAACAAGGAGTGGTATAATTACACACATGAGAAAATGGTAACCGACACCCTCTCCATGTGAGAAGAGGGTTCTATTTATAGTCACATACCCTCTAGTAGGCGTATGGACTCTCTTCATGGGTCGGGCTTGGCTTGTGTTGGGCATTAGCCCCAAACATGGACAATATTAGCTTAAAGTCTAAGCCCGTTGAACCCAACTAGCCTATTACAATACAAGACTAATTATTACAAACACAACCGACGACATTCTTGTTTGAGTTATATAAAAATAAGGCTAACAATCTCCCTCAATGTTGAGGTCGACTTTTATCTCGCTAATGTTGAAATTCTTGTTGGAGGTTATCTTTATTTGACTCTTGAGCTTTGCTTTCTTTGGTCTCGTCTTTAGCTTTTCTTGTTTGTAACGGCTTTATTCATTCATGCTTTGTGATCTTGATCTTGAGCCTTCATAATTTGACTTTGAGTTCTTGTGATCTTTATCTTGCATCATCTCCTTGTTTTAAATCATCTTGATTTGACTTTCTTGATCAACTTGTGCTTTTGACCGTCATGCTCATACTTGTCTTGAAAGCTCCTAATTTCCTCGTCTTCATCAGGCTAACAATCTCCCCTATCTTGTTTAACTTGAAGATCTTTGATGACATTGAGGAAATACGTGACTATCAGAGTTGCGGAAGAGTATTATGACATGAAATTGAGCTTTCTGACTAATAACATTCTTGTTTCATTTAAGCTAAATGTATGACTTTTAAAGCTTGAGTATGAGCACGTGGTAATGAATCCGAATTAGCTGGAATGAGGCTGCAACACCAACGTTAGTACCTGCATTTTAATGTTAGTAATAAACAGCAGATATGGACGAATATGGCTTTGTCATTCGTCGAGATTTGGTTGCAATAACCTCTGGTTCCGTGAGGACCAACATGTGATCAGGTAGGTTCAATTTAGAAGAACCTTCTTGATAGGATTTCCAGCTTAAAGCGTAGGATCTTCTAACACATATGTATTAGATTCATCATGCTTACATGTTCTCATTACCAGAACGCCTCAAAGCAGACATCACGATAAGAGTGAATCAGATAGTTACTATCTTTCTGATTAAGTCGTCAATTCATTTACTAGACCAAATTGATATCTAGTTATCACAAGCTTGATTCATATATAATCTTGCAAGTCACCTACCGCAGTGCTGTTTGATGATGACACTGGAAGGATTTCCATCGTCACTGTGAATACTAAAGAGTATCACTCCGATGTTCTGGCAAGATCACAAGGATAATGCGTAGGAATCTTTGATACCAAGTGTTGCATTTTGATGAACAACAAGTGTTACACATGAATTGTGTCCTAATGATATTTATAATTTGATCTCTCTTGGCTCTAGACTCGATTTGTGCACTTTGGTTTTAGTACTCGTAGGCTGGAGCTGACTGCCACCTATTCAATATCAAATAACTCAGAGTGAGAAAGTCAATAGATAACGTGTGTATCTCCGTGACAAATGAGACAAGTCTTTTTTGAGAGAGACTTAAATGGCTGGGAAGGGTTGTGCATTGCATCACTGGGTTCATGACGGCTTTCTTCAATACCATCCATCATCATTGTGATTTTAATAGATTATGTATTGACCCGGTTTTTGCCTAAGGTGTGTGGAGGGCTTCTTTCTTTTCACCATTTATCCATACATTTCTTTTTAATTCTTCAACCCTTTCAATGCTTACCAAGACGTCATCACTAACACCTTGTTGTGATTGTTCTGGTGTTAGCTCAACCTTAGTCGGCATTATTCCCTTATTCTCATTCATCTCTAGTCATACATAGGGACTTCTAGTCTAACTATGGAATGCCCATAGGTAGATCCCTCCGGTTCTGGTTGGATCATAGGACTTATACCTAACCTTAACCACCTTATGACTTCATCGGCGTCGTGAGTTACTTGGTTGTTGGGTATAGTGATCGAAACCATAAAACCATTGAAAATCAATCAAAGTATTTTATAAAGACGTTTTTAATACTTTGAGAGTTTCATTCTTTTGAAATGCCCCCCCTACACATGTGCATCGATATTCGAAATGATTTCGCACATAAAGGAAAGAGTTATGAACTTAGAGTCTCAAAGATCATATTATTCTTGATTACATTTTAATCACATTTTCTCCTCTTATTTAAAATAATGAATCTCTTAGTATTTGAAATACCAATTGATTAAAATTTGTTAACGTGAAAAGTTTCATAGATTGCATGAATTAGTGAATATTTTTCTGATTGCTCCCCTTCAACAATATATGCGGGATACCAAAGATTTTCAAAACTTGACATTACAAAGAAAAATGATATGACACCACAAATATGTTAAAGACGGAGTGAGATGCCTTAGTGAATATAGTGTATATTATGACTTGACATTTGATATACTACATTTTAATTTCACTTGAATATTTTTGGATACATAAAATTAAAATTTATGAGATGTACCCAAAATACATTAAAAGGCGTTTGGTTTCAAAAGCTCCTCCTTAAAAATTGATCTACATAAATATGACATTTTGAGAAAAATTGATAACACAAATTTTAAACTTATTTGAGGAAGGGTGTGTTAAACACACAATTTTAACAAATATCACTTATTATGGAAAGATACCACAAATTATATTGTAAACAATTTGACATTGAAAGTTCTTTTTGAAAAATTATGTTCAACGGATTATAAAAACCATGATAGAAGACTTATCTTCTATTTTTAGAGTAAGCGCACTGAAGCGTACACTCCCCTAACATTTGTGTCCGGGTTACAGTATGAGGTAACTGTAAGCCATTGTCATGAGCTCAGAACTTTTGAATGTTTTGTCTAGGATCCCAAGACCCGAGAAATTTGACTTTCTCGTTGATAGGATAAGTTATCTTAATAGATACACTTTCCTTACAATAAGGTCCGAGTTACGTACTGAAATGTACATAAGTCACAAAGAAAAATTTAGAAATGACATGTTTTGAAACGTTTGAACTCTTGCTCGAACTTCATTTACACACATGTGTCAATATTAATCGACATTTCTAGGTACGTAAATGTTATCGATTCCAAGAGACATGTCGAGAAGATTCTTTTTGGTATTTTTGAAAATTTATGATTTTGTATTTTGTTTTTGAAGATTTTATGATTTTATGTTTTGTTTTTAAAATATTTTATATTTTTGTATTTTCTTTTTCTAAAATATTTCTAAATCAAAATAAAGAGAAAAATATATACAAGTCAAAGTTTCCATCAGCAGTGACAGTTGTTGCTAGAGTTGAAGTAGATGAAGTTGAATCTGGTTGTTGTTGACGTTTATCAGATGCATCAGAATTAGTAACAGTAGAAGACTTTGAAACAACTTGATTTTCTTCATTGAAATATTCATCAAACAAAGGACCGAATAGACTTTCTAACTTTATCATTGACGTCATGACTATCATATCTGCTGTAGGAACTTTTGTTGACGTTGTCGTGCGAGGCTTGAACCGTGTTGTTCAAATGTCATTTTTCTGATCAATTTTGAATCCACTTCAACACTAGTTTCTGAGATATCAGCTTTTTTAGCAACCACACTCTGAGATTATCTGGCATGACATTGTTAGATGTACTTGCACTTAAATCAAAAGTTTGTTCCTTCTGAACATTGATTGATGTACACGCACTTAAATCCAGAGTTTGTTTGCATTTATGAATATTAAGGATATCTACATTTAAACCATGTGTGAGTTCACTGTCATCTTTGCTTGTAAAAAAAGCGAGTATCTTTCCTATAGGAACCCACCTAAGACCAACAGTTTGAAAATTCTACCCGTGGGTTTTCACCTAAGTTCAGATCTAGGAGATGTTTTCTCATACATAACGGAGTCTTATTAGGAAAAAATCTATGTCCTGTGAAGATTTGACTTACAGGTTTCTGAGTATGACTAGTCTGTTCTACGGGGGACTATTTTGGTCTTGGTTGATGAAATATTGCACGAGAATTTACTGCACGAGAATTCACCTCTTTCTGTAATTTTGTTATACAAGCATCGTGATTTGCATTAAAGACACACTTCTAACAAGTCGACCAAACAAAGTGTTTGGAGTCAGAAAAAGAACTAGTATTCCTAGAGTGATCTGCTTTGGGTACAACAGTTATCGTTACACAACTAAACTTAGATGTAGGCAAACTCCTAGTTGATTGATTAGTGCTCCTAGGTTTTGGTTTGCTACCATCAGCAGTGCTTTGAAATCTAGCAGAAGGCATCACACTAGTTTTTGAGTTCCTATCTCTTTCTTGTGTCTTTTTCTTAGCTTCCTCTAGATAGTGATTATGAACCATGCCATTTGAACTAAATCTTGGCATGTTCTTAGAACTATTCCTAGATTCGCTAGATGCAGTCATGTGATGAGGTTTTGCAAAAGTAGATTCCATTACTTTAGGAAAATAGTGAGGAGTGACTCGTTTTGACAAATTGTTTTTCGCATCAACTTGGGAGGCAAACCGTGGTTTTGAAGTTTTAGGTCGTTCAGATTTAAACGCAGTCGGTTGTTTAACAACTAATTGGTTTCTGAGTGGTTGTAAAATCGGTTTCCCCAAGACTGATGGTTTTGCAAACTTAATATCTACACTCTTTCCTTTTGACTTTCTTAATTCGTTTTTCAAAGAAACAATTGCAAAAACCTTTTTCTGAATCTGAGCTTTTAGATTAGCATTTTGAGTAATCAAAGAAGTTTTCTGTTCTATAGTCTTAGCTCTTGTTAGTTTAATAGAATCATATAGATCTTTGTAATTCTTTTTCAAAGTCTCATTTTCCTTATTTAAATGTTCATTCTGTGTAAGTAATTTAGCCACACTATGTTCTAATTCGATGTTAATTGTTTCAATTTCATCTATGTCACGTTTAATCTTGGCTTTATTACTTGTTTCATTTAAAATTTGACCATGTTGCCCTGATTTTAAAGCTTGATTTTGATATTTAAGTTCAAGAGAAATACAATGTGCTTCCATTCATGAAAAATCTTTTTGAAATTGGGCAACGGTCTTTTTGAGACAAATATTTTCAGACTCGAGAGAATGGTTTGAAAATTCAGTTGTCTTGTTCTCAAATAATGAATCAAGCATATGACTTTTAATTTGACATTGTTCAGTATACTGGTCAATCATATCTTCAGTAATGATTTCAGGTTGCTCAGTATGCTGTTGTCATATAGCAAACACATTACATTTAGCAGTCAATTGTACCTCAGCCATTGGCTCTTCATCATATATAGGTCTGATATCTGCATCATCAGTATCTGTATCATTCCCTGACATGTTGCTTTCATCTTGCACTTCTGATTCTGTCCCACTGCTTTCTGTAACAACCAAATCAGCATCCAATGCTTTACCCGTATCAACCTTACTCTCTTGCATCTGCATCTGCCTTTTATTCACCCTTCTATCATATTGTCTTTGATGACGTGTTCTTTCAGCAACAAACTTCTTAACATTACCCATGTGTTGAAGTAATGTGTCTCTGAACTGTTTAACTTCGATTCCAGTGTATTCAGCAAAATACTTATTTGTCATTTGACTATCATAATCCAAAGAAAACTGTAAATCGATGAACTTCTGAAACTGTCAGTTTACCACCCAAAAGGCTGCCATTGATCCATCTTCTTGAAATTCATCTTTGTCAAGTTTCTTTTGTAGTTGATATACGTTGAGGAACATTGTACTGGTGAAAGTATCATCATCTTGACCAAAGAGTGACATGAATGCCCGTTTGAATCCATGTTCGATGCAAGTGCCTTTTAAGTCTTCTTTAGAAAGAACTTGAAGGTGTGAATGAAGTGATTGAAAATATGTCACGCACCTTTCTTTTGCTTTTGACATCTTGTATTTGATTGCATGCACATCTTTTGTTGCAGAATCCAAGCTGCTTTCTTTTACTAATTTGCTGAATGCAGACTCTGAATTACTGTTTTCATTCCCAGAGTAAGTGTTTTCCAAGACGACTGTATCAACTTTCAATTCTTGAATGGTATTTGACTGAAATTCTTGAATCAGCAACTTCTGTTTATTCACCAATTTATGAATCTCTTGTTGATGAAGAATTGTTTCAAGCATATATTTCTCAATGAAATCCATGTCACCGATTATCTTATCTTTGAAGGATTGAGCATCAAATCTTGTATATTTCTGAATATGCACTCTTCATTCTGAAATGAAAGCATTTTCAACTGTTGTTCTGAGTTTTGTCAAAGTAGTCTTGCAATCAGTCTTACAAGGTATTTCTTTGGTAAGTTGTTGTTCTAGTAAATCCATGTCCTGAGAGAATGTACTTTTGAATATAGGTACTTGGCCAAAGTCTTGTAAAGTATCTATGAAAAACGTGAAGTGTGACTGAAGTTCTTTAAGACTGTTCATGCAACCTCCTTTGGAGAGTCGTGCCTTCTCTTGAAGTCGTTGGATCTCTTCCTCATTTGAAACCGAACACAAAGAAACTGTGTTATTGTGAAGAGCACTTGATGTGTGAGTTTGCATGTTGTTAGTGGTATTTGACATTTTGAATGTTGTTGTGAATGGATATCGAATCTTAAATTTTTGAAGTGATTGTGGTTGTGGATCTTAAGTTTTGAGTATGGAATTCTAGTTCACGGGATTTTACAAGTCTTGATTAAACCGAGAAAAGAAATGAGACTTTCGCGGGATTTTACTAAATCAAGAAGAAACCGTGAAATAAGAATTCGTTGAGAAAAATGATGTATATTTTGCCTAATAGAAGTGGTATGTTTCTCCTGAGGAAAATGGTATGTTCCTCCTGATAAAAAAACAGTGTATGTTTCTCCTAAGAAAAGCGGTATGTTTCTCCCAATGAAAAATAGTGTATGTTTCTCTTAAGAAAAGTGGTATGTTCCTCCTAATGAAAAAACAGTGTATGTTTCTCCTAAGGAAAGTGGTACATTCCTCCCAATAAAAAACAGTGTATGTTTCTTCTAATGAAAGTGGTATATTCCTCCCAATAAAAAACATTGTATGTTTCTTCTAATGAAAGTGGTATATTCCTCCCAATAAAAAACATTGTATGTTTCTTCTAATGAAAGTGGTATATTTCTCCCAATAAAAAAACAGTGTATGTTTCTCCTAAGCAAAGTGGTATATTCCTCCTCCTTCAAGGTATACTCCTCCTCCTTCAAGGTATATTCCTCCTCTTTCAAAAAATCCGAAAACCCACTTTTTGAATCACCTAAAAGACACACTTTTGACGTGTTTTGTTGATTTCTTTTGCAAAACTAAGTATTACTAAGCTATAAAAAGCATAAAAACACAAATTTTATGGTTTTTAACACCATAAAATTTTCCACTTTTTTTGAATCAAAAAGGACGAAATATGCTAAATTTTTTTTAACAAAACTTTGTTTCTTGTTAAATAAGCTACTAAACTAATAAACAAAACAAACTAGACTATAGAAAACAAGAAAACTTTGACCAAATAAGCTCAAAATAAGCTCAAATAAGCCACGTATAAGCTTATATAAGCCACGAACCACAACAAAATCACCAAAACCCCTTGGCTCTTGATACCACATGTTATCCTAAATACTATGAATCTAAACACAACATAATAGCTATAATCTACACGAACCAAGTAAGAGAAAAGAGAAAGAAGTTTAGAGAGAGAAACAAAGAGTGGTATGATTACACACATGAGAAAATGGTAACCAGCACCTTCTCCATGTGAGGAGAGGGTTCTATTTATCGTCACATACCCTCTAGTAGGCGTATGGACTCTCTTCATGGGTCGGGCTTGGCTTGTGTTGCGCTTTAGCCTCAAACATGGACAATATTAGATTAAAGTCCAAGCTCGTTGAACCCGACTAGCCTATTACAATACAAGACTAATTATTACAAAGACGACCGGCGACATTCTTGTTCGACTACCCTTCACAATGGACAATTCTACCTTACGGTACACACAATTGAATTAGACCTCTGGCTCTTATTGACCAATTATAGCTTACCAGTTCCTTCCAAAAGCCAAACTAGAAAAGCTATAAGGCTCAAATAAGTACAGTCACACCAGCCATCTATAATTGTTGTGTTTTTGTTATTGTTTTTGTAACAAAAGGTAATGTATTTTATTATAAATCGGTTCAAAAATCACCAATTCGGATATAAACATAATTCAGAAGTTTAGT
>BQNB010121773.1:4957-17514 GCA_026074375.1 Tanacetum coccineum
GATCCAATACAAGAATAATAAACATCTTCATCAAGAAAATAATACCAGGTTACAATTCTACCTTACTTTTTGAATTTTTTGGCAAAACATTGATAGCCAAAAACGTTGTCTGAATTAATATAGAAAGATGTATATATAATAGTTGTGGAGATTAAGGAACCTGAACCCACTATTGTGGAGATTAAGGAACCTGAACCCACTATTGTGGAGATTAAGGAACCTGTAAGTGAGGTATTAGGATTCACTGCCAAGGTGGAAACAACTTGAGGTGCATTTCTCTATTTGCATTTTCTGAAGACATTTATAATGCCCTCTTTATTCAGCAGGCATAACAGCAGAATGCATTCGGAACTGGTAAGTTTGAAGCTGGGGTGCCTCATTGTTCTAAATTGCCGAACCAGTCCACACACCCAACCGTATGTATCTATCCTCTACAGCAAGCAGAACAAGTACTTTTGGAGGTAAGTTTGTCTGTGCAATAATGCAATACCTTAGACTGTGTTAGAGATTGTTCTGGGATAAAACATGCAACCTGTGCTTTACTTATGCAAAAAATAGTGACTACCAAATTACCAATAATTAATTAATAAGAATTCTATATGCATGTTTGTTTTGCCGTGATTCATGTAACTCATATTTGTTTAATTTTTTGGTTTTTAGTTGCATTAGGTAGCCTGTTAATGATACTATTTTATGCGACCGACTAAAAAACTTTATTACGAGTATTATTTTTATTTATTAAAAAGAATGGAAATATATAACTAATATTAGCTTTAAGCATTAAATTTGCCACATATACATAGAATGTATTCATGAAAAATAAATGTTGCTCAAATAAGGATAAAATCAAAATATCATATGAGGCTGACAAGTCCCACATACTATATTTCCTAGGATTAATCAAATTACTTTTTAACAACCTTTGTCCAATAAGCGGTACTCTCTACCTCTAAATGCACCAGAAAAAAGTGAAACAGATTTATTTTGACCATTTTTTGGGAATGACACAGGCATGGAAAGCATTGATTTTTTATTCAGCAGTCCAAGCTTCAGGAGATGATCCGAGGACAAACAGTCCAGCAACATGTCTTGAATGAACCGAAGAACACAAAACAACCTAATTCCTTATTTCATTTGTACTCTAAAAATATCATGAAGTATTATTGATTCATTTATAACAAATTCGGCTTCTAATATGTTACTGGATGTATGTATTTCCGTATTAAAAAGAAGTACAATGGTCACTCTTACAATTATGTAATACAATGCACCAACATGTTAGCCCCCGCCGCAACGCGCGGGTTATTTTCCAACTCGTTAAAACAAATTGTTATATAGTAACAGTTAAAGCAAATTAACTTTTCAATTCCATTTAACATTGATACACAGCCCAACTAATATAGCCCTAGTAAATCGCAGGCCCAATCTATAAACCAAACGTGGCCCAGATTCCCTATTTCTATACTGATGAAACAATCGGACTAAGTAAAGGTCCAAGATTGGCTTTCGAGTTTGAGATTTAGACTACAAATATGTGACGAGTTAAGTTTTAATACTGGGAAACAAGAACTATATTTTTACAACTTTTAATCTAGACATATAATTTCACTAAACTAAATTAAGAACTGAATGCCTAATTAACGAGCAAGTATTAGAATAAGCTTTTTAAACTAAGATCTAAACACAATAAGCCGAAACCGAATTAAAAAGCTTTTAAAAAAACTTCTAAGACAAACCGAATAAGCTACTTTCCTAATAAGCTGATGAATAAGCAAAAATATTGACCACTGAGATAAGCAACGAGAAATAAGTAATTCGAGAAAAGCTATTTAAAATCTTAATCGAATTTTAACAACAAAAACGAAACGCCATAAGCTTAAGCTTAATCAGATTAAATCTCATCTCAACAAGGTATTCGAAATAAGCCATAGCTTATACGAGTAGAACTTAAGAGATTCCAAATAAGTTATTTAGAAAACTTATTTAGTGATACGATAGTAAAATAAAACGAAAAAAAACAAAAATCCTCAAACTGGAATGAATAAGCTAACAAACATCTTGTTCGATTTATAAAAGAGCTTTTTGAAAACAAAGCGGCGAAAATAAGCTAGATCAAGCTTATTTTCTTAAGCTTAGAAACCGAATCTTATTTAAGGAAAAGAGATCGATCTAATAAGCTCTTTTGAAGCTTATTCGGTTTATTTCTTATTCTCAAATAAGCTGGCAAAATAAGCTCAGTTGATAAACTCTAAGATCAAGCTTATTTTTGAAAAGCTTAGAAGAAAAAGTAAGAAAAAGAGATAAGTCAAATCATTAAGCTACCAAACATTATCTTCAATAAGCTAACACCAATCATTGTTACAAAATCTCAAATAAGCTTTACAAATAAGCATAAATTAAAATAAGCTACTACTAAGAACTAATAAGCTAAAAAGTGAAAGAGAACTTGTAAAATCTAATTCCTAATAATTCAAAATGAGGAGAGCGTGTGACATTTTATAGGAGGAGAAGGGGTAAAAGTGTAAATTAGGACCCCATCATTGCTCAATCAATTAGCCAATCATTGGCCCTCCTGTGTGCTTCCTCGGATCGTTAGACGAAAATCAATGGATCTAGCCGCTCCTTGAGCTCCATGTGTCCTTTGTAAACTGCTTCATTTGCACACTTTAATTTCGTCTATTGGATCATTTTCCATTGAAATGAAATCTTATAACCAAAAAGCTCCGCCACATGGCATAAATTCATTTGCCCAATTCTTGGCTAGTGCTATGTCACGTGACAATTTCTTAATTAATTAACCTTCACGTGGTGATGATGCAGGGTGACATCACTCCACTCTTTTATAATAGATTTGATTAATTTCATGTTGGGCTTTTGGCTGGCTCGGCCCATAAAATGGGTTACGGGCTGGCCCAATAAAATTCGAGGGCACCGTTGGACTCGCTTTTTCGTGCTCTTTCTACTGGCATACTCGGGGACTTTTCATGACTTTATCTTGATTTTGAATAATAGGAACTCTTGATCGCGACGAATTCGTAAATACCCGTTTTTGCTCCATTTTCAATCATTTTTACCTGCAAGACATAAAAATACCAAACAAGCATATATGCACAATAATTATCCATATTTAGCAATTTTAGTCCGATTAATAGTGTTTTTGGGGTTATAAATGATGTGTGTTTTAACACTTATCAAATTCCCTCACACTATGCCATTGCTGGTCCCACACGCAATGTTAATAAAACAAACCCGGAAATAAATAAATTTATCCCCTTTTAACTTATGACCCCCTCACAATCAAACAGGAATAGAAAAGGTCCATTAAAAGGTTAAAAAATCATTTAATTCGCAAGTACCCCCGTTTTACCCATTTTTTGAATGTTTTTTTTTCATTTTTATGATTTTCATAATTTCCAACTTACAACTTATTCATGTGTGACATAATGTAATGCTTTTATTATTCATTGATAACTTTTAGGATCTTGGAACAAAAAGCACAAAAAGTGTCCAAATGGATAAATTCATCGCCCCCGACTTTCACTCCTCCAAGCCAAGCCTAAAAAATAAGATCATTGTAAAATACAAGTTATGATGCTAACACTACTAATAAAAGCTAATTGTGTATTACTTCTCCTCCCTTATTCCTAATTTTGTATCTCAAGATTTTATTTAAGTCATATACTCGAAGGCTCTTTAAGACTTGTTTCGATACTTATTAATTCCAAAAATAAAGCGTAACGGTTAAAAACGCAATAATTAGTTCCTAGCCCTTTTTAAAAGATCAAATGTCATCAAGATTAAAGTCCACATTGAGGCGACCAAAATTTGGCTTTTATTAGGTTACTTAAGCATGGAACCATTCATGTCATATACCCTAAGGCTCTTTAAGGTACAAACAAGACAAAAATTAAGCAACAATATCCATTCCATATACCATAAGGTATTTATTAAACAATTATATATAAAGGTGAAACAAGCTAATGGGAGAAAAAGCCACAATTAACACTTATGAGCCTTAAAGAAATCCAACTATTCTATGTTTAGCATCAAAACTTATACTCTACTCTATCATCTCTTGTTCTTCACAATTTAAAATTTCTAATAAAGAAACTCGTGAATACTTAGCCTAATGAATTAAGATCGGCACTTTAACAAGTCACATAGAATGCTCCTTATATTTAATTAGAATTGACAGGTATCATATTTCCTAAAATATGGACAGTTCAAAGGTTCTTGTAACATAGCATATCAAGTGTTGCCACCATATGTTGGATCATTCTTCCACCACATAAAGTTAAAAAGTGTATCAATGTTGATTCCGCCATATACGCCAGAAATTAAAAAGGTCAATTTCAAATACATAAGCACACATGTATATAAATATAATTTCTTTTGCATGAATCATAAAGTCCTCTTTGTTACTATTCTTTCAAGTCTTGCGAACTAAGTAACATCATGTTTATATAACTCAATGTGTAAACGTCGAGTATGAAAATTAATCCTCTTAGTTTTCTCAAAATAGGCATTTGTGTTCCCTTAAGCAAATACCATTATGATGTGCCTTTTAATAATTATTTGACTTAGAAAAAGGCTTCAATAGTTAGTGATTTCAGTAGCTTCCTTGAGTGTCTTGTAGCAAGATATATTAATTTTAGCCTTGGCACTTCTTGGATTATAACTCCATACACATCAAGCCATCTTAATTAGCCCCTTATAAGAGGAGTAGAGATCTTTTAAGGGCCTCTACCCATAATTAAAAGGACTATGAGTTTGGAGCCCACATTTCTTCCCATTTAAGATGGATGTTATCTACCCCTGGATGTACCACAGCACTGGTGTACGTGCTGAATCTATTAACTTGACTGGGCTTTTATTCTTATTTTATGTGGGTACTTGTTCTATGACTTGTGGATACGGAGGTCAAAAGTAAACATGCTTATTTCGGCGAAAGGGTTTGGACCACGGAATCGATTTCTGAATAATATACAGTTTGCTTAGTTGGAGGTTGTAAGTTTTAACCTTCTTGGTTCACTAGTTATGTAGCAACTTTACCATAATATGGCAGATTTAATTATGTAAATACCTTCTTTGTGTGCCTGTCTTGTTGGATCATTGAATCATGAAAACTATAATAAATACAGCAGATCTAAGTTGTTAGTGCTCGCGTTTATACATTGGAGGACAACGCAAACTATTTTCTGATCTATGACTCTTATTAATGCGTGTATCACTTTTATGGGTTTGTAATTATACTCTTTATCATACGTGCCATACCTCCTAAAGTTTCAACTCATAACCCTATTAAACTCTCAACTGCGACCCTCCTTAAAGGTTACTGCTATTTTAAGTATAATAACGTGTAGCACGCAGAGGGGTTTTAAATAAAATTTTATTTAAGTTTTAATAACGATTATTGAATTGTGTTTATATGATTTGTTTGTTCTGAAAGGTCACAAAATATTCCGTTTCTAGTTTTTGGGTATAGAGGAAAGGGATTATTGTTTATTTGATTATTTTTGGGCTCGATTATATTTTTGGGATTGCTGCAGGGAAAATCTGATTTGGATTTCTGAATTATTTGGGTATCTTTAGACCTGTAAATCGAACCATTTTAAATATTGATAGTTTACAAATTATTCCTAATAACATGAATGTTCTTTTCAAGGATATAGTTAAGAATCCTAGTTACTTACTGGGAAGTCGACCAATGATTCATGTCTTTATGAGGTATGTCATTCTTACTCTTATCCAATCCCGGAAGCATCTTCATCAAAGAATGATACTTCTTCTTTCTCAATTTTATTAGTCCTGAATAACATTGAGTTTGGCTTTTATTAAACATGTAATGTGATTATACATATACTATATAGTACATCAAAGTTTTGGGTATACTTAAGATTAGATCTTACTTATGAATACAATCAAGTTTCTGCTATCAGCAAGCTGATGCAAAACAGCCAATAATTGATAACTATTATGTTTTGCAAAATATTTTTCATCTTTTAATAATTGTTTGGACAAATTGATATCAGTTGATTTCATGCCATCGCGCCTTTTCCTTGCAAAAAAAAAAAAATATCAAAAACCATAACATAATGGTTATGTTTGAAAAAACTTATTCCTTACCATCTCAAATTTAACAATGGAAGGTCGATATTATAGATAATTTTGGCTTCATTAAGTATTTGTAACATCAGCTTCATGGATTGATACCCAACTTGTCAGATCAACAATATTCTTCCTCGCTTGTTCGTGTTCATCTAGTGAAATATTTGCTGGAGATCCGCCTCTATCATATGCTGCTAGAGATATATTGCTCGGCATATTGACCTGCATGTTTCGTATATAAGATTAACATTAACTATAAATACAAAAAAAAAAGTTCACACTATATCAATAAAAAAATATATTGTCTCAAAAACCAAAGTCATGGATCCATGTTCTTAATATTAAAGCTCTCTTCTTGAGCTTGTTCATAACAAATTAACCTTTACACAACAAAAAATAATTTTTTAATGTCAATCCTTAAAAACTCCATTCAGGTACATCATTTAAGAGTCAAAAGTTAATTATTTAAGAGTCAAAAGTTTTTAATATTAGTTTAGGAGCAGTTAGTTAGTTACTTAGTTCAACAAAACACATATTCTTAAAACAAAATTAGAGTGTTTGGGATTTCTTATTGGACAACCTGGTTGGATTTGGTAAACATGTTATGATTGTATTGGTCCCTTCACTCTAATCATTGCCCCATTAATACCACAATAAAAAAACAACATCAATTAACTTATATACAATGTCACCCCTCATTTATTGATTCGTTATTTTGTTCCTTATTCATCAAACAATATCTGCGTCCCATGATATTGAAATTCAATAATTTTGTGTTCTGATATTTGCAAACGATTGAAAGAATAACTTTTAAAATTCCATATGATCCAGGAAATAAAACTAATAAATAACAACCTTAAATCATGTGGTGATGATAATTAGACAAATCACTTAAATCATTCAAAACAAAATAAAAGTTAAGGTAACAGCAACTTCGATTTGATGATTTAAATCGACACAAACAACCACTATATACTATTTTTATGTTATTACATAAGATAAGCAATGATTTAGAGAAGCCGAGGAATCCTACTAGCATTTCTGTTGGATATCGTCATAGGCTGGGTTGAATCGATTTTCTAAGGCCTTTTTAGGGATGTTTGGTTATTCAATTTGTTAAATTTAGGATTTTGGTTCTTTAATTGTTGCTTCAAGATTTAGGGTTCTTGTGCATTGTTGAATGTTACGGGTTAATTTTGTGCGCCAGTTTTTTTTATATGTGTTATCAAAGAAACATAAAGTAAATAGTTTTCTATTTATATTTAGGGTTTTGGTGTATCAGGTTATTGAGGAGAAGAATCGCATAGTGTGAGAAATTGTGTAATTATTAATTTTATTTTTTGTTATTTTTTGAAATTTTATATTTTCTTTAATTTACATTAGAGGCACAAAAGTTTCAAAAATGACATCCGCTTTTTTTTGTTTGATTTTCGACACATTTAGTTTTTCTTATTTTTGATTAAACTGAATACATCTCATATGCAAAAAACGAATGACAAATTTGTTTTTTCCAAATTCAGATATATTTAAAGTTTTTTATTAAATATTTGTTTATAATTTTCCAAATTCGGATATATTTAAAGTTTTTTATTAAATATTTGTTTATAAAAAAAATAAAAAAAATTTAAAAATATTTAGTACTAAATTAAGTATGATTGATTTTTTTTAAATAAGGTATTTCCCACTGTCGTTTTCCTTTACTAATTAAAAAGTTTATCTAACATGATCCACCAATTACAATTGGAAATTACATGGCAAATAGAACCACACTAATCATGCATGCATAGGGACACGTGTAAAGACTAGTTGAGACTAGCTCGATGACGCATAAAACCGGCCCTTTACGGACCTTAGATCTCACTCGATCACGGGTAGCTAAGTAACGATTCATACCATTTTTTTTTATAATAAATGAGTGGTAGGTAATGATCTCAAACAGACCGTGGGCAAATCAAATAGGCTGAAACCCCATTGCTTAATAAATATGTTCAACCGCATAAAAAAGTTAAACTCTCGACCAGATTGTGTATTTCGTAAGAGTAAGGATCCTCTAAAGTTAAGCCTACTGCGAGACTCAGTTTTTTTATCTTTGTGAGAGAATTTTACCTATAAATTTCAAATGAACTTTAGAGGATCCTTACTCATTTCGTAAAAAGTTCTTAGATGAAATCACGTGCATATGATGTTGTGAATAACTAGAACGCGCAGATGGAAAACTACATTTGTGGATCTTATAATTTAACACTTTAACTATACATATTTTTTGGCAATGTGCGAATTTTATAATTTTACACTTTTAACTATAGATATTTGATCTTTAAAGTGCGGATAATTGAACTAAATTTTGTAGTGCGAGCTTAATCTTGGATAAGGACCCCCGTCACTGTTATTAGATCATAAAACAAGGTGCTATAAATCCGTAAAATAGCATTTCTTGATGACCTATATATTAGCAACAAATACTTTGAAATTGTACACAAAAAGAAAACAAATTGTAGGAACCTCTTAGCGAAAACGTAGATTATAAAAAGCGTAGGATCCTCGTGAGTACGAGCGGTAGTAAACGAGAGGTGGTTATTAGTAAGAACTAATCAGCTAAACGCGATTGCCAGGCTAGTGTCTGTCAGGGCATTTGTTCGTCGTTGTAGCGATCCTTATCCCCTTGTTTATTTCGCATGAACCACCCCCCGCTTCCAACGTCTAATTTAAGGTTTAAAGGAACCTTTACCACGTATCTACGCCACATTTAAGTTTCACCCAAATGAATTAAAGAAGTATGTACATCACACCCACCCCGGCCCTTGTTTAATTCACATGACCACCCCACTTTAAACCACCAGCACAGATGATTAGATTGTGTTGTTGAATGTCATCAATGTACTATTAAAAGTTGTGTATTCTTTCCAAAAGTAATATCCTTTCCTTGTAAATAAAGTATTATTGTTAGATTTCTGCACTAGAACTATGAAAGTGCTGGTAACTGGTGCCTCGGGTTTCTTGGGTGGAAGACTTTGCCATGCTCTACTCCGTCAAGGTCACTCTGTCAGGGCGTTTGTTCGTCGCTCTAGTGATCTTTCTTCCCTTCCTGCTCGTTCTAAAAGCGTAGCTCTAGAAATTGCATATGGGGATGTTACAGAGTATACGTCGGTTTTAGACGCTTGTTCTGGCTGCCAAGTAGTCTTTCATGCAGCTGCTATAGTCGACACCTGGCTTCCGGATACATCCATGTTTTTTACAGTAAGCTAGATATATTTTACCAACAGTAAGTTCTGTTAGAGTATATAAAGTTTGTTAGTATATAGATATATAACTAATAAAGTAATATAACTAAAACTTTAAATGGTATGTTCTAAATTCTAATGGTCACACACGCTAGGTTACAAACTTAAAATTTTGATAAGACAAAAACATTGACAAATGACAACGAATAAAAAAAATATTAGATGAAAACCTTGTGCATGAAACGCTGTAAATTAAAGCTTTTCAAAATTCTTTTGTCATTTAAAGGTTGTGGGGGTCATTTGCCTAGAGTTGAGTCATAGGCTTAGATTTTATAAGATAAACAGCAAAACGATTGAGCGTGTTGAAGGGCGCCGAGCACCCCCTTGGCTCCCCGGCTGTCTCCGTCCCTGTAAATTTATCTACAGATTGTAGTTAACACGACCGTCCATCAGTTATTAGCTTACGACGTACAGTTAATAATTTGGAGCTTATAGTTGGTAACTTGGTTTATATTTTTCTCTCTACGTATTAGTTAGCTTAATTAGTGATTAGATTAGCTTCATACAAAATAGCTTAGTAATTAGATTAGCTTCATACAAAAACAATGACCGTAATTTCATTATATGTTTTTGGATGGTTTGGATATATCTGGCTGAGAGTTGATTATTTCAAACTGTTTAATTAATTGTTCTAAAAAAAAGTATAAGAAGTTTGGATAAGCAACCGCATATATACCGTTAAGCAGTTATAAAGCTGTTTACGTGTTCTGTTAAAACATACGGAGTAATAAACTTGTAATATGATTAAAATGATTAGGTGAATGTCGGAGGTTTGAAGAATGTACTTCGAGCGTATAAGGAGACAGATACTATAGAGAAGATAGTATACGCGTCGTCGATTTTTGCTTTGGGATCAACTGACGGGTATGTTGCGGACGAGACTCAGGTAATTACTTCTACTATACTCCCATCTTTTTAAAGTCAGGTTTTGTAGTTTACAACTAGGTATCTATATATACTCTCTTCATGGTAATGAAATGCATTTTCGGGGGTGGTCATGAAACATGAATAACATCCAAACAACTAACTGATGCATTTTCATGGTAATGGATTAGTCAGCCATAATATGTGTCTGATGATAATAGATGCATACAAGCAAGTACTTCTGTACGGAGTATGAGAAGTCAAAGACTCTTGCT
The DNA here is from genome assembly GCA_026074375.1 of Tanacetum coccineum. Lineage (NCBI taxonomy): Eukaryota > Viridiplantae > Streptophyta > Magnoliopsida > Asterales > Asteraceae > Tanacetum > Tanacetum coccineum. Next base: position 15,486 of record BQNB010121773.1, read on the forward strand.
GATAAAATTGCTCTTGATGCTGCAAAGGAAGGGGTACCTATAGTGTCTGTTTATCCTGGATTTATGTATGGTACTGGTAAAATCACTCCTGGGAATGTGTTGGCCCGAACGGTAATCTCCTACTCCATAATAATTTACTAAGAAGTAAAAATGGGTAATATTGATGCAAAATGTTGTATTTATTTCTTATTAGCTTGTTGAACGGTTTAATGGACGCTTGCCTGGCCACCTTGGTGATGGAAACGATCGATTATCTTTCACCCATGTAGATGATGTGGTAGATGGCCTAATTTCGGCTATGGAAAAAGGTCAAATAGGCGAAAGATATCTTCTTGCTGGTGAAAATGTATCAATCAATGAAGCTTTTGATATAGCGTCCACTATCACCAACACAAAAAGATCTTGGATTAAGATTCCTTTGTTCGTGATCGAGCTTTATGGCTGGTTATCCGTGTTGTTCGGTTTAATCACAGGAAAAGTTCCACTAATTACTCCCCCGGTATTTCCATTTTTATACTCTTTTTTGTTTATTTAGCTATTTTTTTGGTGAAAATTGCATATATACCCAATGAACACTCAAAATTGACCTTTTCTTAATAAATATATTGGTTAAAATGGTCACCTCTAAGTAGAAGGATTAATATAATCTACATTGATGCTCAAATGTTTTATGTCTGTGATGTATCAATTGTTTTTTCTAATGTGAGACAGGCCGTGGATGTTTTGAGACACCAATGGGCTTATTCATGCGAGAAAGCGAAAAGAGAATTGAACTACAAGCCGAGAAGCTTGACCCAAGGTCTAGAAGAGGTTCTTCCTTGGTTGAAGAAAATGGGCGCTGTCAAATACTAACAAGAAGAACACCAAGATGTGATCTTCCTTATGGTAACAGTCCCGACTATGGACCAACAGATTCCACTTCTTCACTTCAAATCTTATGTGAACTTTGTTTTTATTTTTAGTTGGCTGGATGTGTTTGTGTGTTTTAGACCATGCTGGATTCGTAAGCGTGTACTCGTATGTGCTATTGCTTTTACGGTTCCAGATGTTTAAGTATGTAAGTTCATAACAATGTGATGCATTCTCGTAGTAAGATCTAGGAAATTGCAATAAAAATCATTGTTCTATAAGCAGAATTCTATCTGGGGCATTGTACTTAATTTTTTTAGGTAAAGTATTGTAACATTTCGGCTAGCTCCAACTCGATGTTGGATCGATAAAGTTGTGCTTCCATCATCTCCGGCTCCAACTCGCTGGAATAAACTTGTCCCAAGGAAAGTAGATATTCTAATTTGGTATGGGGCGTTTTGTTAGATCGAATCTCCACGAGGTTAAACTTGCTGAATTGAGGTATGGACATCCCATATACCTTGTGTCCGTTTTGCTCGTTGGAAATGGAATGTATAAACCATTTATTTTCTTCTTGTGAAGTAGCGGCACGAACATGAAATGCGATTGAAGTTTGGCTAGAATTAATCATCTAACATGATGAGTCTTGGTATGCAATCCAGACATTTTTGCTTGGCTTGAATCATCTAACATGGTGGCAAAACGAAAGAAGCTTATTGAAGCGGGTGTTCCTCACCACAATTTCGGTCTTATGGCGATTCAGAAATGCAACGGTTTTTGGTACAAATAAGTTTAGAAAAAGGATAGAATTGTGGACTCCATTAAGCAGTTTTTGTTTCTTTAGGTGTGTAATCGTAGTAAGAAATATGTAAGTAATTGGGTTGATTGGCTTGAAAAGGTATTGTATACAAAATGTTTTAAAAACGTAAATAAAGTTGGAGTAATGATTGTCTAATTTTATGCATAACGAGGATTGAAAAACGATATATGTAAAGAGAAAGAAGTAATGCAATACATGTTCAATAATAACGTAGACGTCCGAATCATTTTGGGTAGACTTTATATAAAAAAAGAGTACCCCAAATGCCAAAGGTATAAAAATCACATTCAAACCAAACACCAGTACACTAGATTGACCAACACCATGAAGAAAATATTAGTCACCGGCGCGTCAGGCTAC